>CARXXK010001216.1:0-45682 GCA_949089665.1 Macrosiphum euphorbiae | reverse complement strand
TTTTCTACATTGCCTATTGTACTACCAATGTCACGTCCTCATTAATGCGTTGGCTTTGAACTACCAAACACTTGTTTTGTAATAACTTATTCACTCGTATAGGCACTATCGTTTGCGCGCGTGGTGGAATATTAATTTTGTTGTCCGGTACTACTAACACGTTCCTCTCTAGGTCAATGCACAGTGTATATTCCTTCAATAATTTTTTCCCTATTATACCGTCCACACAAATCGGAAAGTCATCAAATACTATTTCGAATTCTGAGGATAGTTTTACGTCACCCGCTATTAACTCTAAATGTTGTTTCTAACCTAATGTTAAAACTGGTGTCGCATTTATACCTCTTAGTTGTACCGTCTTACTTGGGAACATTCTCACTTCTCCCTTCAATTTCGAAAATTTAAATCAATTTAAATCAGCACCACTATCCACTAAAATGCTCCGACATTATTTTTTAACAATGTACATCACACTTTACACATTCGTTTTTCATTTCGATATAGTCAACACTCGCGCTGCGACTCACTGACTGGTAATGAGTTCGCTACCGGTGCATTACTTACATTACTGTTATTACTATTTTTCACCTTGGTACTAGTTCTATTTTTTATTTTATAACAGTTTGCCATTACGTGTCCTGGTTTCTTAAAATAATTACACGTTTGTTTCGCTTGATCTTCCCACTTCTTTCTATCACTTTCCCTATTCGTCTTTTCGTAACTTTGATTTTTTCCTTGCCCTGTACTCTTACTATAACACTGGAAGCTCTTATGTCCTATTTTATTACACTTAAAACACTTAACACCTGGTTTTACTCCTTTGTCGCTATTCACAAAAAGTTTCCTATTATGTTCCTGAGCTAATAACGCTTTTTCCTCCTCCAATGCTACCTGATATGCTTCTCTTAGTGTATCCCTACTCTGAGCCTTTACTAATATATTATACGGTTCCCTCAGTCCTGCTACAAATACATTTAATGCTTGCCTTTTCACTATTTTGTTTATCACTGTCTCTTCCGCTTTTTTTGGATTTTCTAATACCATTGCCTCTATTAATTTAAAACAAATACCTTCGACCTTTTCATAATATGCTTTTATTCCCTCATTCTTAGTTTGTACACATGCTGCTAATTCTAATTGCAACTGACTCACTGTTTGATATATTCCAAAATTCTCCGTTAAAATGGTTTTTAATTCATCAAATGTACCAATAGATTTAAACCTAGTTACTTGATCGGCCCTACCTGATAATTTTGCCAATATCCCTTCTAGAATTAATGGTGTGAAGACTATCTACTACATTTATCCACATATTCACATGATTTAATAAAACTGCCTAATTCGCCTTCCTCTCCCCCGTACCTTGGTATAAATTTAATCCCTGATTCATAAGTTAATTTGGGAATCGTCATTTCTACTATTTCAATTTCAAATAATTCTGTTACTTGATAATTACTATCGCTAGATTCGATACTAACTATTATCGCTACTTTGACTATCGTCAGACATAAACATTACAAAAAAATTTTTTACTTCAACATGACACCTTGATTGTACTTCCCCTTTGATTGATTCAGCGCTGTGATATTTTCACACGTTGTGTTCCTCTGTTGCCCGTATCCACTGTTCCTTTTCTGTTGCTGACTTATTCTATGATTGCACTCCTTTGTCCACCAACTCCTGATTTGAACCAGGCTTAACACAAGCCACACCTGACCTGAACCTCCTTGTCCGTGTAGTAAATGAAAAAATTGTTCACCTTCTGAATGTCCGCTTCAACAATTATACTTATTGTATTACTACTGCAGATAGTATACAGTATATTATGTTTGAAGAGCACCGCTGCCACCAATTATGTTATAAGCCAGGTAGGCTTACAACGAGTTTTTGTAGAAAGTGAAGGTAACTCAAAAATAAATAACAATTAGTTAATTAATAATTAAGTATTTTTAAAATAACACACACTATCGACAATGATAAGGTACGAGTCATACGCTTGTTATAAGACTGTTCGATCTACTGCCCTTTACAATGTACTTATATATCCGAATTCATATAATAATTACACAGTTTATATTCGCATTAAATACTTGTGTTGACTTTCCTTATGACTACAATGTTTTGTACAATTTCACAATCATTCGTATAACCCTGATATCCGTTCATTGAATATAAAGTATTGATTAGTACTAACGTGTTAATAATATACAACTTGTAGGTGGTCTTCTACAGTAGGTCTCTACACCATTTACGCTTAAGGCGACGAGGAGGATTACCAGGAATGGTTAATGAAGCCAGATTTTTTACAAGTTCGTTTGGATGAGAGTTAAGGCGTAGGTGGAATCGTTTGTAATAATTTTTAGCTTCTTCCTGAACTGTTTTCATATATGTAGGTCTTTATGCAGTGAGTGATTTGAGACATATAGTGGAGAGTTGGTAATTTTTCTTAGTATTTTATTTTGGAATCGTTGAATTTTATTTAGATTTGATATTTTTGCGTTACCCAATAGCTGTAAGCCGTACGTCCAAATTGGCTTTAAAAGAGATTTGTAAAGAAGTAGTTTAATATTTAATTTAGAGTGTTTGTGTTGACTATTCGGGTTTGATTATTTGTAAGCGGGAATTTAATTGTGAAGTTTTGGCTTTGATGTGGGTGAGCCAGGTTAGACGGCGGTCAAGAGTTAGGCGAGAATTTAACGTTGGGGATGGGGGGATCTGAGTACCAAAAAGCGATACCTCTGGACATGGTTGCTAAATATACGTGTAAATGTAGTATGTACGATTGAAAGGGAAATTAATTTCTAACGTGTTATTTTACTGTTGTAAATACCCTAGTTCAATGTATATGCCACAGAACCAACAAAGTTTAATGATTTATTATAATTATATTTTATTTATATTATATTTAGTGTATTTTGTTAATGTGAAATAATTGTTGGTGTTGGTTATTTCTATTATCTAAAATTTTGTCTGGAGGTTCCTTGAAAAGAACTATTCAAAAATTTTTTTTTTTAAATTTTTTATTTTATACTTATTAAATTTAGTTTATTACAAAATATAATTATTGTATTTATATTTATTGATTTTAATCAAATATGAGGTACTTAATGTGAGGTTTAATTATTATTTTTGTGAATTATATTAGTCGAAATGTTTAATATTTAAAATGTTAAGATAATTAAGATATAGAGAGTTAAAATTAAATAAAAATGTATGTTATAATTTCAATAATAAATATTACGAAAAGTAAGATTTAAATCACATATTAATTGTTTGAGGAATGTTTTGATAATTGTTATTATTTTAGTAAAATCGTAGTGATAACGATATCTGGTTGGGCATCAATTTTCGTAATTGTCTAAGAAGATGATGCGTGTTTTGTAGATTTATGGCTAGAAATGATTTTTTTCGTTTCGGAGTCCAAAAAATAAGGCTACTGGCTTTATTATATTTTTGAATAAATGAGTTTACGTTTTCGTGAATAGCACCCGAAAATTTTATTGGTTTGTAAAATGGTATTCTATCAGATGTCATATTATTTTGCTTTGTATGTAAATAGTTTTCTATAATATCAGCTTCGTTCATTAACAGTATTCATTTGCGATCTGCGTGTTTGGGTTTTATTTTAAAATTTTTTATTTTAAATAAGATAATTGTCAAAGTGATTGCGATGCCTAATTGTTGGCGCCATTTGTAGTAAGGAGAAAATAAGCTAGGAAACCTATTTAGGTTGTAAGGGGAAAATAGGCGGTAGGGGAAGGTAATGGTTATAGGGAGAGATATGTGTGTTATAATAAATATTGGAGATTTCCGCTTATGATCGCCCTACTACTGTGTTGTACCTAATTGCCTAATAATATATGAATTACCTACTTTTATTATATAAACATTCAAACACTTACCTCACTGCAGCTGGTTTTCTTTTAAGTGGTTTGTAGTTCTTCGGGGTCGTGTTCGACAGTCGGTATCACGATGACAATATATGTATATTCTTTTATGTGATCTGTAGAATTTCGTATACAATTTCTACCTGTGACTGTCACTATATGCTCTCAAAATCCATACATTCGTAACAGGAGTACGTATAGTCTCTCCGCCTACCAAATGTAATTTAAAGTGATAAATATTTGTTATAACACATTTATATCTTGAACACAGCTCTTAGAATTCCTACATTCATGACAATGAGTACGTATAGTCCAATCGCCGACTGAATGTAATTTAAGTTAAGAGAGCGCTTATTACTACACTTATATTCTACATATAGCTCTTAGAATTCCTACATTCGTGACGATGAGTCCGTATAGTTCAATCGCCGACCGAATGTAATTTAAGTTAAGAGAGCACTTATTACTATAGGTACTCGTATTATAAGACATAAATGTGCAGTAGTGATGTAACAGGCCTATGATATGATGATAGTCACAGAACTTTATGTTTTGAAAGATCAATGGATATGTGAGTGTAAAAGATGAACAAATTCAATTTAACTGATAGAGAGACAACCAATTTAGACAGACATACCGGGTGAAGGAATGGTTCAATATACATATATTGTATAGGTACGCATAAACACACAGTGATCCTTTGGACAGTAGTGGAAAAAGATCGTGATGTTGACTGGCGTGGACGTTGTGCATGAGTCTTCTCCTGAAAGATACTGTCGTGGACCATGTGTATCTCCGGAATAGACACTGGCGACGAGTCGATTCTCTGTGGCCCTTATATAATGTGATTTTGGTTGATCCCTTCTTCTTGTGCATCGATTAATACGTGATATTAGAGTATTGATATATTTTATTATTTTGTGCGGTGAGACAAGGTATTGCTGGTAATTTATGGTTTTGTTTTGACCGAACGTCTTGATTGGAGAATTATCGAAGGGGACTTGAAGTATATATATATATGTATATGAAAGAATGCTTTCATGATTTTATAATATACGGTGTTTACTGGCGGCGTTGATATTTGATTGTGTTGTCTCCACTAAGCATCTGGTCGGAGAGGTGTAGAATATTATTTATGTGTTGCATGTGCTGCGTGTATGTAAAAGGAGTGCGTATATTGTAGGTATATATGTACCTAATGCGTACGTGCGTATATGGTCCGTTTTCATTATTTGTCTCGTGTTTTATTCTAAGTCTAAGTATTATATATTACAATATGAATTTAAATTGTTGCTAACATAAATTGCTTTCATATTATAATGACACTATATGAATGTAATTTATTACAAACAGGATTTAAAATAATTTACATTCATGCCAATACCATTCTAATATGAAAGCAGGATATTTAATATATTTAAATGTTTAAATCCATTCTAAAAAAGTTTCTGATGTGAACAGAGAGGGGCTATTTTCGGATATAAAACACAGAATTTCTTAGCTTATCGTCATCAGTTCAAGCAACAGCAGTCCACAGCAGTTCCAAGAGCAGTCAGCAGCAGAACAGCATTCTTCGCCAACCAATAGTCAGCCAGCTGATTAACAGACCTCTTCAACAAGCCATCATACTTAGAAAAATACTTCAATTTCCACAAGCTATGTAAGTACTATTTTTATATTGTTATTTATTAAATTTAACATCTAAACTTCTTTTTTAAAATAAAAATAAAATAGAATACTAACAATGTATCGTAGTAATAATAATATAGCTTTATAATATTACTATGAACGTATATATATATATCATGTAGGCATGACTTTAGATAGAAATTCTATCTAAAACCGTGCTTACAAACTTAAAGATATTTCATCAGATCAGATTATATAAAATAAAAACCATTAGAATAAAAGTAGTGGTTTAAGACGGTTTCTCAACTCCCACTTTTAGTTACTATCATATAAGCTGTTTTCTTTTTTAGTTAAGTTATGTTTAAATAAAATAAATAATACGTTATAATTATGCGACTGTGTGTCCACGATATAGAAAACTGCTGTATCATAGATTTTCATAGATAAGATAAAACATCGGGCTTATCAGCCATGGATAAAGTGTTTAAATTTTTTGGGGTTTTAATGGTTCCTTATTATCACGAACTAAGATATATTATCTTAGTTCATGCCACGGACTAAGATAGTATGGACTGGAAACGACCTGGCGGGCGGGTGATGCGGTACAGGACCGCTTAAGGTTAGGAGTAGGCTTGTGCGGGGTGAAATGGGGCAAGTACGATTCGCACTCTATCTATGTTTATAAAAAAGAACCATAAATGTCTACTTTTTGAATTTTTCCTCCAATGTATATTATTGTAATTATTATTTATTTACGTGTTTATTATTCATCACAATATTTGACTTGGTTTTAGTACATAGTAGTATAGTACTATCTTAGTCCGTGATTACTGATTTTGTTTAATTATTACATACCTTTTTACATCAAAATTTAATTTTTCTATTCATACTTTAAAAGTTGCAAAATGGCACCAAGACGTAAAGTACGTAAATGTTCAATTAATGAATGTGAAAGTCGTGAAGATCAGACAAATGTTACATTATTCAAAGTATACGAAAGTAACAAAGAAGCTTGGGAATCAGCAGTACATAATACAGTAAACAATCAATTACAACCATTAAACTACATTTGTTCTGAACACTTTGCACCTGATGATGTCATTACTAACTATTCACAAACACCATCTGATGTAGTTATGCCGGAGGTAAATTATAATATAAAAGCACAATTCAAAATTGATCATTTGAAGAAAAGGTTAGATACATTAATTGCTCAAGACCTAGAAGTAGACAATGTATTTCAGGCTGATATTTTTAGTGATCATGACTACTATAAATCAGATACTGAATCATGTGTGTTATATTACATCTGTGGGTATGTCACACGATATATTAATAAACACATTAAGTGTAACAATTGTCAAATTGCAGTACAAGGTAAAACAAAGAAATTATAAGATTATTTAATTCCTTAACTAAAAATTATTATTTTAGGTAAAACATCATTTTGTGATATGGCTGAAGCAACTCTCACAAATATTAAAACTAGAGGAGGCTTAATTAATCCAAGCACATTTTTATTCAATTTGTTGACGAACGTAGAGGAATCATTTCAAAAATTTTGCAATGATTATGATGTTTTTCAACAGACAGTTGATGATTTTTTTAACAAAAAATTGAAACTTATCAACACTTTTCCATGTAGTATACATAAAATTGAAGTACTGACTTTTATAATATCATATTACGTAAAGATGAGGATGTGTCAATATACAAAAGTTTTAAACAATGATCAAAAGAAAAATAATGCAAAGAAAAAGAAGAATTCAAAACTTGTTAATACATAGATTAAAATATTAATCAAATTAGAGAATACAATCAGAAACAGAATTTTGAAATGGAGACTTAGGGAGTCTGGTTTAAACTAAATGCTTACTGTTTCGTCTGTATTTTTATAATTAAAATTTAAAGTAGGAAGTGTAATATTTTTTGGTTAATAAATAAATCGCGTATTTTTGTTATGCATGTGCACTTATTACCCTACGTTTTAAAAATCCAGAATCTACTTTCCTTTAAAACCATTTTACGACATCAAAAAATTATTACATACATTTTAATATTAAATAATAGTAATAGTTCCGCGATAGCTGTCCTTCGGCACGCACGTGCGTACAGTGCGCTAGTCTTACCGCTCAACGTGTACTCGCTTATTATTTGGTCTTTTTTTTTCTTAAGCCGGTTAATTAAAGATGTGACTTAGTCTTAATGTACATATTTGCCCTTCTCTTTCAATAAAGTCTCGTGCACAATAACAAACGAAATTAATATTCATATGCAATATTGTCATAGTTGCAATATTGTCAGCGTTCTAGCGCATACGGTCTTATCGGCGACCGCCTCGGCGGTCTCGATATTATTATATAACAATCTAATTACGTTATCGCAACCCGCCGTCGTCTTCAATCGTACTTTTCGTGACTGCTATTTTATTTATTCAAAACTAATTAATAATTTATTCTAATCAAAATGTCTAACAGAAACAACAACAACATTAATAATAAAGGTATTAGTAAAATGAAGAACACCGTATCCCCGGTAACTATCAGTAAACCTATAGTAACCGATCTGTACTTATGGCATACAACTGTGGGGCTGTGCCAGCAAATCGAACATCGAAGTCATTCAACGCTGTCAGAATATTTCCCTTCGTACCATTCTCGCAGCATACAGGTTCGACAGGAATGAAATCATCCATCGAGACTTGAATATACCATCCATCGAGGACGAAATTAAAAAGTTTGCCAATAAACATAAGAAAAAACTTGAGTTGCTCCCAAATGCAACTGCTAAACAACTTCTTCACAATTCGCAAGACATTAGGCGCCTCAAACGTGTGAAGTCATATGACTTAGTTTAATTAACTTAGGCTAAGAGAAGGGGCTATATCAGTGGAGGTACAACCCAAAACATGTTCTTGTATAATGTATATATAAGTAATTATTATTGTATAATACTTCTTATGCAATACTGTTATTATACTGTATTCACCCACAATGTATTATATTTATAAATACTTATGGTCGTTTAAATAAAAATGCCTTTCTGCTATGGGCTCAAATTCTAATCGAAGTGCATTTTCTAAATCTGTCCATGTGGTAGTCGGATTTTTATTCTCAAAATTGTCTAAAAATGTTGCTGCTGTGCCATGTAGGTAAATAAATAGAAATAATACTTTTTGATCGGAAGACCAGCCATTAATACGACTTGCCTTGTTGTATTTGTCGATAAATAAATTTACACTTTCATTGATAGCTCCCGAAAATTTGGTAGGCTTATAAAAGGGTATTCTTTTTGACATGTTGTTTTTTTTATAAGGATTTAATATTTCTAAGCTGTGATATTGTTTGATTAATTCATTATTATTTTTATATTTTATTTTTTTAATAATATTTAGGATTATTTTAGAGTATTTATGTTTTATTAATGTATTATCTTAGAGCTGTTAGAACTGTTGTTTGTCCAGTATTTGGGTTGTTTAACATTTTTTTTTTTTATTTATTAGTAATACACAATCTGTACACAATCGGCACAATAAGAGTATGAGCTGAGACACAACAAAAAACATGAAATTATGAGCTAAGAAGCCACCCACCGATGACACTTATGTTTTTTTAAATTATTTGTTTTAACTTGATTATTATTATATTTTTTTTTTTTTTTTTTGTTAGGGATTAAGTAGGTCTTTACACCATTTACGCTTAAGGCAACGAGGAGGATTACCAGGAATGGTTAATGAAGCCAGATTTTTTACAAGTTCGTTTGGATGAGAGTTAAGGCGTAGGTGGAATCGTTTGTAATAATTTTTAGCTTCTTCCTGAACTGTTTTCATATATGTAGGTCTTTATGCAGTGAGTGATTTGAGACATATAGTGGAGAGTTGGTAATTTTTCTTAGTATTTTATTTTGGAATCGTTGAATTTTATTTAGATTTGATATTTTTGCGTTACCCAATAGCTGTAAGCCGTACGTCCAAATTGGCTTTAAAAGAGATTTGTAAAGAAGTAGTTTAATATTTAATTTAGAGTGTTTGTTGTTGACTATTAGGGTTTTGATTATTTGTAAGCGGGAATTTAATTGTGAAGTTTTGGCTTTGATGTGGTGAGCCCAGGTTAGACGGCGGTCAAGAGTTAGGCCGAGATATTTAACGTTTGGGGATGGGGGGATCTGAGTACCAAAAAGCGATACCTCTGGACATGGTGCTAATCTACGTGTAAATGTAGTATGTACTGATTGAAAGGAAATTAATTTTCTAACGTGTTATTTAATGTTGTAAATACCTAGTTCAATGTAATATGCACAGAACCAACAAAGTTTAATGATTTATTATAATTATATTTTATTTATATTATATTTAGTGTATTTTGTTAATGTGAAATAATTGTTGGTGTTGGTTATTTCTATTATCTAAAATTTTGTCTGGAGGTTCCTTGAAAAGAACTATTCAAAAATTTTTTTTTTTAAATTTTTTATTTTATACTTATTAAATTTAGTTTATTACAAAATATAATTATTGTATTTATATTTATTGATTTTAATCAAATATGAGGTACTTAATGTGAGGTTTAATTATTATTTTTGTGAATTATATTAGTCGAAATGTTTAATATTTAAAATGTTAAGATAATTAAGATATAGATAGGTAAAATTAAATAAAAATGTATGTTATAATTTCAATAATAAATATTACGAAAAGTAAGATTTAAATCACATATTAATTGTTTGAGGAATGTTTTGAAAATTGTAATTATTTTAGTAAAATCGTAGTGATAACGATATCTGGTTGGGCATCAATTTTCGTAATTGTCTAAGAAAGATGATGCCGTGTTTTGTAGATTTATGGCTAGAAATGATTTTTTTCGTTTCGGAGTCCAAAAAATAAGGCTACTGGCTTTATTATATTTTTGAATAAATGAGTTTACGTTTTCGTGAATAGCACCCGAAAATTTTATTGGTTTGTAAAATGGTATTCTATCAGATGTCATATTATTTTGCTTTGTATGTAAATAGTTTTCTATAATATCAGCTTCGTTCATTAACAGTATTCATTTGCGATCTGCGTGTTTGGGTTTTATTTTAAAATTTTTTATTTTAAATAAGATAATTGTCAAAGTGATTGCGATGCCTAATTGTTGGGCGCCATTTGTAGTAAGGAGAAAATAAGCTAGGAACTATTTAGTTGTAAGGGGAAAATAGGCGGTAGGGGAAGGTAATGGTTATAGGGAGAGATATGTGTGTTATAATAAATATTGGAGATTTCCGCTTATGATCGCCCTACTACTGTGTTGTACCTAATTGCCTAATAATATATGAATTACCTACTTTTATTATATAAACATTCAAACACTTACCTCACTGCAGCTGGTTTTCTTTTAAGTGGTTTGTAGTTCTTCGGGGTCGTGTTCGACAGTCGGTATCACGATGACAATATATGTATATTCTTTTATGTGATCTGTAGAATTTCGTATACAATTTCTACCTGTGACTGTCACTATATGCTCTCAAAATCCATACATTCGTAACAGGAGTACGTATAGTCTCTCCGCCAACCAAATGTAATTTAAAGTGATAAATATTTGTTATAACACATTTATATCTTGAACACAGCTCTTAGAATTCCTACATTCATGACAATGAGTACGTATAGTCCAATCGCCGACTGAATGTAATTTAAGTTAAGAGAGCGCTTATTACTACACTTATATTCTACATATAGCTCTTAGAATTCCTACATTCGTGACGATGAGTCCGTATAGTTCAATCGCCGACCGAATGTAATTTAAGTTAAGAGAGCACTTATTACTATAGGTACTCGTATTATAAGACATAAATGTGCAGTAGTGATGTAACAGGCCTATGATATGATGATAGTCACAGAACTTTATGTTTTGAAAGATCAATGGATATGTGAGTGTAAAAGATGAACAAATTCAATTTAACTGATAGAGAGACAACCAATTTAGACAGACATACCGGGTGAAGGAATGGTTCAATATACATATATTGTATAGGTACGCATAAACACACAGTGATCCTTTGGACAGTAGTGGAAAAAGATCGTGATGTTGACTGGCGTGGACGTTGTGCATGAGTCTTCTCCTGAAAGATACTGTCGTGGACCATGTGTATCTCCGGAATAGACACTGGCGACGAGTCGATTCTCTGTGGCCCTTATATAATGTGATTTTGGTTGATCCCTTCTTCTTGTGCATCGATTAATACGTGATATTAGAGTATTGATATATTTTATTATTTTGTGCGGTGAGACAAGGTATTGCTGGTAATTTATGGTTTTGTTTTGACCGAACGTCTTGATTGGAGAATTATCGAAGGGGACTTGAAGTATATATATATATGTATATGAAAGAATGCTTTCATGATTTTATAATATACGGTGTTTACTGGCGGCGTTGATATTTGATTGTGTTGTCTCCACTAAGCATCTGGTCGGAGAGGTGTAGAATATTATTTATGTGTTGCATGTGCTGCGTGTATGTAAAAGGAGTGCGTATATTGTAGGTATATATGTACCTAATGCGTACGTGCGTATATGGTCCGTTTTCATTATTTGTCTCGTGTTTTATTCTAAGTCTAAGTATTATATATTACAATATGAATTTAAATTGTTGCTAACATAAATTGCTTTCATATTATAATGACACTATATGAATGTAATTTATTACAAACAGGATTTAAAATAATTTACATTCATGCCAATACCATTCTAATATGAAAGCAGGATATTTAATATATTTAAATGTTTAAATCCATTCTAAAAAAGTTTCTGATGTGAACAGAGAGGGGCTATTTTCGGATATAAAACACAGAATTTCTTAGCTTATCGTCATCAGTTCAAGCAACAGCAGTCCACAGCAGTTCCAAGAGCAGTCAGCAGCAGAACAGCATTCTTCGCCAACCAATAGTCAGCCAGCTGATTAACAGACCTCTTCAACAAGCCATCATACTTAGAAAAATACTTCAATTTCCACAAGCTATGTAAGTACTATTTTTATATTGTTATTTATTAAATTTAACATCTAAACTTCTTTTTTAAAATAAAAATAAAATAGAATACTAACAATGTATCGTAGTAATAATAATATAGCTTTATAATATTACTATGAACGTATATATATATATCATGTAGGCATGACTTTAGATAGAAATTCTATCTAAAACCGTGCTTACAAACTTAAAGATATTTCATCAGATCAGATTATATAAAATAAAAACCATTAGAATAAAAGTAGTGGTTTAAGACGGTTTCTCAACTCCCACTTTTAGTTACTATCATATAAGCTGTTTTCTTTTTTAGTTAAGTTATGTTTAAATAAAATAAATAATACGTTATAATTATGCGACTGTGTGTCCACGATATAGAAAACTGCTGTATCATAGATTTTCATAGATAAGATAAAACATCGGGCTTATCAGCCATGGATAAAGTGTTTAAATTTTTTGGGGTTTTAATGGTTCCTTATTATCACGAACTAAGATATATTATCTTAGTTCATGCCACGGACTAAGATAGTATGGACTGGAAACGACCTGGCGGGCGGGTGATGCGGTACAGGACCGCTTAAGGTTAGGAGTAGGCTTGTGCGGGGTGAAATGGGGCAAGTACGATTCGCACTCTATCTATGTTTATAAAAAAGAACCATAAATGTCTACTTTTTGAATTTTTCCTCCAATGTATATTATTGTAATTATTATTTATTTACGTGTTTATTATTCATCACAATATTTGACTTGGTTTTAGTACATAGTAGTATAGTACTATCTTAGTCCGTGATTACTGATTTTGTTTAATTATTACATACCTTTTTACATCAAAATTTAATTTTTCTATTCATACTTTAAAAGTTGCAAAATGGCACCAAGACGTAAAGTACGTAAATGTTCAATTAATGAATGTGAAAGTCGTGAAGATCAGACAAATGTTACATTATTCAAAGTATACGAAAGTAACAAAGAAGCTTGGGAATCAGCAGTACATAATACAGTAAACAATCAATTACAACCATTAAACTACATTTGTTCTGAACACTTTGCACCTGATGATGTCATTACTAACTATTCACAAACACCATCTGATGTAGTTATGCCGGAGGTAAATTATAATATAAAAGCACAATTCAAAATTGATCATTTGAAGAAAAGGTTAGATACATTAATTGCTCAAGACCTAGAAGTAGACAATGTATTTCAGGCTGATATTTTTAGTGATCATGACTACTATAAATCAGATACTGAATCATGTGTGTTATATTACATCTGTGGGTATGTCACACGATATATTAATAAACACATTAAGTGTAACAATTGTCAAATTGCAGTACAAGGTAAAACAAAGAAATTATAAGATTATTTAATTCCTTAACTAAAAATTATTATTTTAGGTAAAACATCATTTTGTGATATGGCTGAAGCAACTCTCACAAATATTAAAACTAGAGGAGGCTTAATTAATCCAAGCACATTTTTATTCAATTTGTTGACGAACGTAGAGGAATCATTTCAAAAATTTTGCAATGATTATGATGTTTTTCAACAGACAGTTGATGATTTTTTTAACAAAAAATTGAAACTTATCAACACTTTTCCATGTAGTATACATAAAATTGAAGTACTGACTTTTATAATATCATATTACGTAAAGATGAGGATGTGTCAATATACAAAAGTTTTAAACAATGATCAAAAGAAAAATAATGCAAAGAAAAAGAAGAATTCAAAACTTGTTAATACATAGATTAAAATATTAATCAAATTAGAGAATACAATCAGAAACAGAATTTTGAAATGGAGACTTAGGGAGTCTGGTTTAAACTAAATGCTTACTGTTTCGTCTGTATTTTTATAATTAAAATTTAAAGTAGGAAGTGTAATATTTTTTGGTTAATAAATAAATCGCGTATTTTTGTTATGCATGTGCACTTATTACCCTACGTTTTAAAAATCCAGAATCTACTTTCCTTTAAAACCATTTTACGACATCAAAAAATTATTACATACATTTTAATATTAAATAATAGTAATAGTTCCGCGATAGCTGTCCTTCGGCACGCACGTGCGTACAGTGCGCTAGTCTTACCGCTCAACGTGTACTCGCTTATTATTTGGTCTTTTTTTTTCTTAAGCCGGTTAATTAAAGATGTGACTTAGTCTTAATGTACATATTTGCCCTTCTCTTTCAATAAAGTCTCGTGCACAATAACAAACGAAATTAATATTCATATGCAATATTGTCATAGTTGCAATATTGTCAGCGTTCTAGCGCATACGGTCTTATCGGCGACCGCCTCGGCGGTCTCGATATTATTATATAACAATCTAATTACGTTATCGCAACCCGCCGTCGTCTTCAATCGTACTTTTCGTGACTGCTATTTTATTTATTCAAAACTAATTAATAATTTATTCTAATCAAAATGTCTAACAGAAACAACAACAACATTAATAATAAAGGTATTAGTAAAATGAAGAACACCGTATCCCCGGTAACTATCAGTAAACCTATAGTAACCGATCTGTACTTATGGCATACAACTGTGGGGCTGTGCCAGCAAATCGAACATCGAAGTCATTCAACGCTGTCAGAATATTTCCCTTCGTACCATTCTCGCAGCATACAGGTTCGACAGGAATGAAATCATCCATCGAGACTTGAATATACCATCCATCGAGGACGAAATTAAAAAGTTTGCCAATAAACATAAGAAAAAACTTGAGTTGCTCCCAAATGCAACTGCTAAACAACTTCTTCACAATTCGCAAGACATTAGGCGCCTCAAACGTGTGAAGTCATATGACTTAGTTTAATTAACTTAGGCTAAGAGAAGGGGCTATATCAGTGGAGGTACAACCCAAAACATGTTCTTGTATAATGTATATATAAGTAATTATTATTGTATAATACTTCTTATGCAATACTGTTATTATACTGTATTCACCCACAATGTATTATATTTATAAATACTTATGGTCGTTTAAATAAAAATGCCTTAGGCAGTTAAAAAAAAAAAAAATTTTTCTGCTATGGGCTCAAATTCTAATCGAAGTGCATTTTCTAAATCTGTCCATGTGGTAGTCGGATTTTTATTCTCAAAATTGTCTAAAAATGTTGCTGCTGTGCCATGTAGGTAAATAAATAGAAATAATACTTTTTGATCGGAAGACCAGCCATTAATACGACTTGCCTTGTTGTATTTGTCGATAAATAAATTTACACTTTCATTGATAGCTCCCGAAAATTTGGTAGGCTTATAAAAGGGTATTCTTTTTGACATGTTGTTTTTTTTATAAGGATTTAATATTTCTAAGCTGTGATATTGTTTGATTAATTCATTATTATTTTTATATTTTATTTTTTTAATAATATTTAGGATTATTTTAGAGTATTTATGTTTTATTAATGTATTATCTTAGAGCTGTTAGAACTGTTGTTTGTCCAGTATTTGGGTTGTTTAACATTTTTTTTTTTTATTTATTAGTAATACACAATCTGTACACAATCGGCACAATAAGAGTATGAGCTGAGACACAATAAAAAACATGAAATTATGAGCTAAGAAGCCACCCACCGATGACACTTATGTTTTTTTAAATTATTTGTTTTAACTTGATTATTATTATATTTTTTTTTTTTTTTTTTGTTAGGGATTAAGTAGGTCTCTACACCATTTACGCTTAAGGCGACGAGGAGGATTACCAGGAATGGTTAATGAAGCCAGATTTTTTACAAGTTCGTTTGGATGAGAGTTAAGGCGTAGGTGGAATCGTTTGTAATAATTTTTAGCTTCTTCCTGAACTGTTTTCATATATGTAGGTCTTTATGCAGTGAGTGATTTGAGACATATAGTGGAGAGTTGGTAATTTTTCTTAGTATTTTATTTTGGAATCGTTGAATTTTATTTAGATTTGATATTTTTGCGTTACCCAATAGCTGTAAGCCGTACGTCCAAATTGGCTTTAAAAGAGATTTGTAAAGAAGTAGTTTAATATTTAATTTAGAGTGTTTGTTGTTGACTATTAGGGTTTTGATTATTTGTAAGCGGGAATTTAATTGTGAAGTTTTGGCTTTGATGTGGTGAGCCCAGGTTAGACGGCGGTCAAGAGTTAGGCCGAGATATTTAACGTTTGGGGATGGGGGGATCTGAGTACCAAAAAGCGATACCTCTGGACATGGTGCTAATCTACGTGTAAATGTAGTATGTACTGATTGAAAGGAAATTAATTTTCTAACGTGTTATTTAATGTTGTAAATACCTAGTTCAATGTAATATGCACAGAACCAACAAAGTTTAATGATTTATTATAATTATATTTTATTTATATTATATTTAGTGTATTTTGTTAATGTGAAATAATTGTTGGTGTTGGTTATTTCTATTATCTAAAATTTTGTCTGGAGGTTCCTTGAAAAGAACTATTCAAAAATTTTTTTTTTTAAATTTTTTATTTTATACTTATTAAATTTAGTTTATTACAAAATATAATTATTGTATTTATATTTATTGATTTTAATCAAATATGAGGTACTTAATGTGAGGTTTAATTATTATTTTTGTGAATTATATTAGTCGAAATGTTTAATATTTAAAATGTTAAGATAATTAAGATATAGAGAGTTAAAATTAAATAAAAATGTATGTTATAATTTCAATAATAAATATTACGAAAAGTAAGATTTAAATCACATATTAATTGTTTGAGGAATGTTTTGAAAATTGTAATTATTTTAGTAAAATCGTAGTGATAACGATATCTGGTTGGGCATCAATTTTCGTAATTGTCTAAGAAAGATGATGCCGTGTTTTGTAGATTTATGGCTAGAAATGATTTTTTTCGTTTCGGAGTCCAAAAAATAAGGCTACTGGCTTTATTATATTTTTGAATAAATGAGTTTACGTTTTCGTGAATAGCACCCGAAAATTTTATTGGTTTGTAAAATGGTATTCTATCAGATGTCATATTATTTTGCTTTGTATGTAAATAGTTTTCTATAATATCAGCTTCGTTCATTAACAGTATTCATTTGCGATCTGCGTGTTTGGGTTTTATTTTTAAATTTTTTATTTTAAATAAGATAATTGTCAAAGTGATTGCGATGCCTAATTGTTGGGCGCCATTTGTAGTAAGGAGAAAATAAGCTAGGAACTATTTAGTTGTAAGGGGAAAATAGGCGGTAGGGGAAGGTAATGGTTATAGGGAGAGATATGTGTGTTATAATAAATATTGGAGATTTCCGCTTATGATCGCCCTACTACTGTGTTGTACCTAATTGCCTAATAATATATGAATTACCTACTTTTATTATATAAACATTCAAACACTTACCTCACTGCAGCTGGTTTTCTTTTAAGTGGTTTGTAGTTCTTCGGGGTCGTGTTCGACAGTCGGTATCACGATGACAATATATGTATATTCTTTTATGTGATCTGTAGAATTTCGTATACAATTTCTACCTGTGACTGTCACTATATGCTCTCAAAATCCATACATTCGTAACAGGAGTACGTATAGTCTCTCCGCCAACCAAATGTAATTTAAAGTGATAAATATTTGTTATAACACATTTATATCTTGAACACAGCTCTTAGAATTCCTACATTCATGACAATGAGTACGTATAGTCCAATCGCCGACTGAATGTAATTTAAGTTAAGAGAGCGCTTATTACTACACTTATATTCTACATATAGCTCTTAGAATTCCTACATTCGTGACGATGAGTCCGTATAGTTCAATCGCCGACCGAATGTAATTTAAGTTAAGAGAGCACTTATTACTATAGGTACTCGTATTATAAGACATAAATGTGCAGTAGTGATGTAACAGGCCTATGATATGATGATAGTCACAGAACTTTATGTTTTGAAAGATCAATGGATATGTGAGTGTAAAAGATGAACAAATTCAATTTAACTGATAGAGAGACAACCAATTTAGACAGACATACCGGGTGAAGGAATGGTTCAATATACATATATTGTATAGGTACGCATAAACACACAGTGATCCTTTGGACAGTAGTGGAAAAAGATCGTGATGTTGACTGGCGTGGACGTTGTGCATGAGTCTTCTCCTGAAAGATACTGTCGTGGACCATGTGTATCTCCGGAATAGACACTGGCGACGAGTCGATTCTCTGTGGCCCTTATATAATGTGATTTTGGTTGATCCCTTCTTCTTGTGCATCGATTAATACGTGATATTAGAGTATTGATATATTTTATTATTTTGTGCGGTGAGACAAGGTATTGCTGGTAATTTATGGTTTTGTTTTGACCGAACGTCTTGATTGGAGAATTATCGAAGGGGACTTGAAGTATATATATATATGTATATGAAAGAATGCTTTCATGATTTTATAATATACGGTGTTTACTGGCGGCGTTGATATTTGATTGTGTTGTCTCCACTAAGCATCTGGTCGGAGAGGTGTAGAATATTATTTATGTGTTGCATGTGCTGCGTGTATGTAAAAGGAGTGCGTATATTGTAGGTATATATGTACCTAATGCGTACGTGCGTATATGGTCCGTTTTCATTATTTGTCTCGTGTTTTATTCTAAGTCTAAGTATTATATATTACAATATGAATTTAAATTGTTGCTAACATAAATTGCTTTCATATTATAATGACACTATATGAATGTAATTTATTACAAACAGGATTTAAAATAATTTACATTCATGCCAATACCATTCTAATATGAAAGCAGGATATTTAATATATTTAAATGTTTAAATCCATTCTAAAAAAGTTTCTGATGTGAACAGAGAGGGGCTATTTTCGGATATAAAACACAGAATTTCTTAGCTTATCGTCATCAGTTCAAGCAACAGCAGTCCACAGCAGTTCCAAGAGCAGTCAGCAGCAGAACAGCATTCTTCGCCAACCAATAGTCAGCCAGCTGATTAACAGACCTCTTCAACAAGCCATCATACTTAGAAAAATACTTCAATTTCCACAAGCTATGTAAGTACTATTTTTATATTGTTATTTATTAAATTTAACATCTAAACTTCTTTTTTAAAATAAAAATAAAATAGAATACTAACAATGTATCGTAGTAATAATAATATAGCTTTATAATATTACTATGAACGTATATATATATATCATGTAGGCATGACTTTAGATAGAAATTCTATCTAAAACCGTGCTTACAAACTTAAAGATATTTCATCAGATCAGATTATATAAAATAAAAACCATTAGAATAAAAGTAGTGGTTTAAGACGGTTTCTCAACTCCCACTTTTAGTTACTATCATATAAGCTGTTTTCTTTTTTAGTTAAGTTATGTTTAAATAAAATAAATAGTACGTTATAATTATGCGACTGTGTGTCCACGATATAGAAAACTGCTGTATCATAGATTTTCATAGATAAGATAAAACATCGGGCTTATCAGCCATGGATAAAGTGTTTAAATTTTTTGGGGTTTTAATGGTTCCTTATTATCACGAACTAAGATATATTATCTTAGTTCATGCCACGGACTAAGATAGTATGGACTGGAAACGACCTGGCGGGCGGGTGATGCGGTACAGGACCGCTTAAGGTTAGGAGTAGGCTTGTGCGGGGTGAAATGGGGCAAGTACGATTCGCACTCTATCTATGTTTATAAAAAAGAACCATAAATGTCTACTTTTTGAATTTTTCCTCCAATGTATATTATTGTAATTATTATTTATTTACGTGTTTATTATTCATCACAATATTTGACTTGGTTTTAGTACATAGTAGTATAGTACTATCTTAGTCCGTGATTACTGATTTTGTTTAATTATTACATACCTTTTTACATCAAAATTTAATTTTTCTATTCATACTTTAAAAGTTGCAAAATGGCACCAAGACGTAAAGTACGTAAATGTTCAATTAATGAATGTGAAAGTCGTGAAGATCAGACAAATGTTACATTATTCAAAGTATACGAAAGTAACAAAGAAGCTTGGGAATCAGCAGTACATAATACAGTAAACAATCAATTACAACCATTAAACTACATTTGTTCTGAACACTTTGCACCTGATGATGTCATTACTAACTATTCACAAACACCATCTGATGTAGTTATGCCGGAGGTAAATTATAATATAAAAGCACAATTCAAAATTGATCATTTGAAGAAAAGGTTAGATACATTAATTGCTCAAGACCTAGAAGTAGACAATGTATTTCAGGCTGATATTTTTAGTGATCATGACTACTATAAATCAGATACTGAATCATGTGTGTTATATTACATCTGTGGGTATGTCACACGATATATTAATAAACACATTAAGTGTAACAATTGTCAAATTGCAGTACAAGGTAAAACAAAGAAATTATAAGATTATTTAATTCCTTAACTAAAAATTATTATTTTAGGTAAAACATCATTTTGTGATATGGCTGAAGCAACTCTCACAAATATTAAAACTAGAGGAGGCTTAATTAATCCAAGCACATTTTTATTCAATTTGTTGACGAACGTAGAGGAATCATTTCAAAAATTTTGCAATGATTATGATGTTTTTCAACAGACAGTTGATGATTTTTTTAACAAAAAATTGAAACTTATCAACACTTTTCCATGTAGTATACATAAAATTGAAGTACTGACTTTTATAATATCATATTACGTAAAGATGAGGATGTGTCAATATACAAAAGTTTTAAACAATGATCAAAAGAAAAATAATGCAAAGAAAAAGAAGAATTCAAAACTTGTTAATACATAGATTAAAATATTAATCAAATTAGAGAATACAATCAGAAACAGAATTTTGAAATGGAGACTTAGGGAGTCTGGTTTAAACTAAATGCTTACTGTTTCGTCTGTATTTTTATAATTAAAATTTAAAGTAGGAAGTGTAATATTTTTTGGTTAATAAATAAATCGCGTATTTTTGTTATGCATGTGCACTTATTACCCTACGTTTTAAAAATCCAGAATCTACTTTCCTTTAAAACCATTTTACGACATCAAAAAATTATTACATACATTTTAATATTAAATAATAGTAATAGTTCCGCGATAGCTGTCCTTCGGCACGCACGTGCGTACAGTGCGCTAGTCTTACCGCTCAACGTGTACTCGCTTATTATTTGGTCTTTTTTTTTCTTAAGCCGGTTAATTAAAGATGTGACTTAGTCTTAATGTACATATTTGCCCTTCTCTTTCAATAAAGTCTCGTGCACAATAACAAACGAAATTAATATTCATATGCAATATTGTCATAGTTGCAATATTGTCAGCGTTCTAGCGCATACGGTCTTATCGGCGACCGCCTCGGCGGTCTCGATATTATTATATAACAATCTAATTACGTTATCGCAACCCGCCGTCGTCTTCAATCGTACTTTTCGTGACTGCTATTTTATTTATTCAAAACTAATTAATAATTTATTCTAATCAAAATGTCTAACAGAAACAACAACAACATTAATAATAAAGGTATTAGTAAAATGAAGAACACCGTATCCCCGGTAACTATCAGTAAACCTATAGTAACCGATCTGTACTTATGGCATACAACTGTGGGGCTGTGCCAGCAAATCGAACATCGAAGTCATTCAACGCTGTCAGAATATTTCCCTTCGTACCATTCTCGCAGCATACAGGTTCGACAGGAATGAAATCATCCATCGAGACTTGAATATACCATCCATCGAGGACGAAATTAAAAAGTTTGCCAATAAACATAAGAAAAAACTTGAGTTGCTCCCAAATGCAACTGCTAAACAACTTCTTCACAATTCGCAAGACATTAGGCGCCTCAAACGTGTGAAGTCATATGACTTAGTTTAATTAACTTAGGCTAAGAGAAGGGGCTATATCAGTGGAGGTACAACCCAAAACATGTTCTTGTATAATGTATATATAAGTAATTATTATTGTATAATACTTCTTATGCAATACTGTTATTATACTGTATTCACCCACAATGTATTATATTTATAAATACTTATGGTCGTTTAAATAAAAATGCCTTAGGCAGTTAAAAAAAAAAAAAATTTTTCTGCTATGGGCTCAAATTCTAATCGAAGTGCATTTTCTAAATCTGTCCATGTGGTAGTCGGATTTTTATTCTCAAAATTGTCTAAAAATGTTGCTGCTGTGCCATGTAGGTAAATAAATAGAAATAATACTTTTTGATCGGAAGACCAGCCATTAATACGACTTGCCTTGTTGTATTTGTCGATAAATAAATTTACACTTTCATTGATAGCTCCCGAAAATTTGGTAGGCTTATAAAAGGGTATTCTTTTTGACATGTTGTTTTTTTTATAAGGATTTAATATTTCTAAGCTGTGATATTGTTTGATTAATTCATTATTATTTTTATATTTTATTTTTTTAATAATATTTAGGATTATTTTAGAGTATTTATGTTTTATTAATGTATTATCTTAGAGCTGTTAGAACTGTTGTTTGTCCAGTATTTGGGTTGTTTAACATTTTTTTTTTTTATTTATTAGTAATACACAATCTGTACACAATCGGCACAATAAGAGTATGAGCTGAGACACAATAAAAAACATGAAATTATGAGCTAAGAAGCCACCCACCGATGACACTTATGTTTTTTTAAATTATTTGTTTTAACTTGATTATTATTATATTTTTTTTTTTTTTTTTGTTAGGGATTAAGTAGGTCTCTACACCATTTACGCTTAAGGCGACGAGGAGGATTACCAGGAATGGTTAATGAAGCCAGATTTTTTACAAGTTCGTTTGGATGAGAGTTAAGGCGTAGGTGGAATCGTTTGTAATAATTTTTAGCTTCTTCCTGAACTGTTTTCATATATGTAGGTCTTTATGCAGTGAGTGATTTGAGACATATAGTGGAGAGTTGGTAATTTTTCTTAGTATTTTATTTTGGAATCGTTGAATTTTATTTAGATTTGATATTTTTGCGTTACCCAATAGCTGTAAGCCGTACGTCCAAATTGGCTTTAAAAGAGATTTGTAAAGAAGTAGTTTAATATTTAATTTAGAGTGTTTGTTGTTGACTATTAGGGTTTTGATTATTTGTAAGCGGGAATTTAATTGTGAAGTTTTGGCTTTGATGTGGTGAGCCCAGGTTAGACGGCGGTCAAGAGTTAGGCCGAGATATTTAACGTTTGGGGATGGGGGGATCTGAGTACCAAAAAGCGATACCTCTGGACATGGTGCTAATCTACGTGTAAATGTAGTATGTACTGATTGAAAGGAAATTAATTTTCTAACGTGTTATTTAATGTTGTAAATACCTAGTTCAATGTAATATGCACAGAACCAACAAAGTTTAATGATTTATTATAATTATATTTTATTTATATTATATTTAGTGTATTTTGTTAATGTGAAATAATTGTTGGTGTTGGTTATTTCTATTATCTAAAATTTTGTCTGGAGGTTCCTTGAAAAGAACTATTCAAAAATTTTTTTTTTTAAATTTTTTATTTTATACTTATTAAATTTAGTTTATTACAAAATATAATTATTGTATTTATATTTATTGATTTTAATCAAATATGAGGTACTTAATGTGAGGTTTAATTATTATTTTTGTGAATTATATTAGTCGAAATGTTTAATATTTAAAATGTTAAGATAATTAAGATATAGAGAGTTAAAATTAAATAAAAATGTATGTTATAATTTCAATAATAAATATTACGAAAAGTAAGATTTAAATCACATATTAATTGTTTGAGGAATGTTTTGAAAATTGTAATTATTTTAGTAAAATCGTAGTGATAACGATATCTGGTTGGGCATCAATTTTCGTAATTGTCTAAGAAAGATGATGCCGTGTTTTGTAGATTTATGGCTAGAAATGATTTTTTTCGTTTCGGAGTCCAAAAAATAAGGCTACTGGCTTTATTATATTTTTGAATAAATGAGTTTACGTTTTCGTGAATAGCACCCGAAAATTTTATTGGTTTGTAAAATGGTATTCTATCAGATGTCATATTATTTTGCTTTGTATGTAAATAGTTTTCTATAATATCAGCTTCGTTCATTAACAGTATTCATTTGCGATCTGCGTGTTTGGGTTTTATTTTTAAATTTTTTATTTTAAATAAGATAATTGTCAAAGTGATTGCGATGCCTAATTGTTGGGCGCCATTTGTAGTAAGGAGAAAATAAGCTAGGAACTATTTAGTTGTAAGGGGAAAATAGGCGGTAGGGGAAGGTAATGGTTATAGGGAGAGATATGTGTGTTATAATAAATATTGGAGATTTCCGCTTATGATCGCCCTACTACTGTGTTGTACCTAATTGCCTAATAATATATGAATTACCTACTTTTATTATATAAACATTCAAACACTTACCTCACTGCAGCTGGTTTTCTTTTAAGTGGTTTGTAGTTCTTCGGGGTCGTGTTCGACAGTCGGTATCACGATGACAATATATGTATATTCTTTTATGTGATCTGTAGAATTTCGTATACAATTTCTACCTGTGACTGTCACTATATGCTCTCAAAATCCATACATTCGTAACAGGAGTACGTATAGTCTCTCCGCCAACCAAATGTAATTTAAAGTGATAAATATTTGTTATAACACATTTATATCTTGAACACAGCTCTTAGAATTCCTACATTCATGACAATGAGTACGTATAGTCCAATCGCCGACTGAATGTAATTTAAGTTAAGAGAGCGCTTATTACTACACTTATATTCTACATATAGCTCTTAGAATTCCTACATTCGTGACGATGAGTCCGTATAGTTCAATCGCCGACCGAATGTAATTTAAGTTAAGAGAGCACTTATTACTATAGGTACTCGTATTATAAGACATAAATGTGCAGTAGTGATGTAACAGGCCTATGATATGATGATAGTCACAGAACTTTATGTTTTGAAAGATCAATGGATATGTGAGTGTAAAAGATGAACAAATTCAATTTAACTGATAGAGAGACAACCAATTTAGACAGACATACCGGGTGAAGGAATGGTTCAATATACATATATTGTATAGGTACGCATAAACACACAGTGATCCTTTGGACAGTAGTGGAAAAAGATCGTGATGTTGACTGGCGTGGACGTTGTGCATGAGTCTTCTCCTGAAAGATACTGTCGTGGACCATGTGTATCTCCGGAATAGACACTGGCGACGAGTCGATTCTCTGTGGCCCTTATATAATGTGATTTTGGTTGATCCCTTCTTCTTGTGCATCGATTAATACGTGATATTAGAGTATTGATATATTTTATTATTTTGTGCGGTGAGACAAGGTATTGCTGGTAATTTATGGTTTTGTTTTGACCGAACGTCTTGATTGGAGAATTATCGAAGGGGACTTGAAGTATATATATATATGTATATGAAAGAATGCTTTCATGATTTTATAATATACGGTGTTTACTGGCGGCGTTGATATTTGATTGTGTTGTCTCCACTAAGCATCTGGTCGGAGAGGTGTAGAATATTATTTATGTGTTGCATGTGCTGCGTGTATGTAAAAGGAGTGCGTATATTGTAGGTATATATGTACCTAATGCGTACGTGCGTATATGGTCCGTTTTCATTATTTGTCTCGTGTTTTATTCTAAGTCTAAGTATTATATATTACAATATGAATTTAAATTGTTGCTAACATAAATTGCTTTCATATTATAATGACACTATATGAATGTAATTTATTACAAACAGGATTTAAAATAATTTACATTCATGCCAATACCATTCTAATATGAAAGCAGGATATTTAATATATTTAAATGTTTAAATCCATTCTAAAAAAGTTTCTGATGTGAACAGAGAGGGGCTATTTTCGGATATAAAACACAGAATTTCTTAGCTTATCGTCATCAGTTCAAGCAACAGCAGTCCACAGCAGTTCCAAGAGCAGTCAGCAGCAGAACAGCATTCTTCGCCAACCAATAGTCAGCCAGCTGATTAACAGACCTCTTCAACAAGCCATCATACTTAGAAAAATACTTCAATTTCCACAAGCTATGTAAGTACTATTTTTATATTGTTATTTATTAAATTTAACATCTAAACTTCTTTTTTAAAATAAAAATAAAATAGAATACTAACAATGTATCGTAGTAATAATAATATAGCTTTATAATATTACTATGAACGTATATATATATATCATGTAGGCATGACTTTAGATAGAAATTCTATCTAAAACCGTGCTTACAAACTTAAAGATATTTCATCAGATCAGATTATATAAAATAAAAACCATTAGAATAAAAGTAGTGGTTTAAGACGGTTTCTCAACTCCCACTTTTAGTTACTATCATATAAGCTGTTTTCTTTTTTAGTTAAGTTATGTTTAAATAAAATAAATAGTACGTTATAATTATGCGACTGTGTGTCCACGATATAGAAAACTGCTGTATCATAGATTTTCATAGATAAGATAAAACATCGGGCTTATCAGCCATGGATAAAGTGTTTAAATTTTTTGGGGTTTTAATGGTTCCTTATTATCACGAACTAAGATATATTATCTTAGTTCATGCCACGGACTAAGATAGTATGGACTGGAAACGACCTGGCGGGCGGGTGATGCGGTACAGGACCGCTTAAGGTTAGGAGTAGGCTTGTGCGGGGTGAAATGGGGCAAGTACGATTCGCACTCTATCTATGTTTATAAAAAAGAACCATAAATGTCTACTTTTTGAATTTTTCCTCCAATGTATATTATTGTAATTATTATTTATTTACGTGTTTATTATTCATCACAATATTTGACTTGGTTTTAGTACATAGTAGTATAGTACTATCTTAGTCCGTGATTACTGATTTTGTTTAATTATTACATACCTTTTTACATCAAAATTTAATTTTTCTATTCATACTTTAAAAGTTGCAAAATGGCACCAAGACGTAAAGTACGTAAATGTTCAATTAATGAATGTGAAAGTCGTGAAGATCAGACAAATGTTACATTATTCAAAGTATACGAAAGTAACAAAGAAGCTTGGGAATCAGCAGTACATAATACAGTAAACAATCAATTACAACCATTAAACTACATTTGTTCTGAACACTTTGCACCTGATGATGTCATTACTAACTATTCACAAACACCATCTGATGTAGTTATGCCGGAGGTAAATTATAATATAAAAGCACAATTCAAAATTGATCATTTGAAGAAAAGGTTAGATACATTAATTGCTCAAGACCTAGAAGTAGACAATGTATTTCAGGCTGATATTTTTAGTGATCATGACTACTATAAATCAGATACTGAATCATGTGTGTTATATTACATCTGTGGGTATGTCACACGATATATTAATAAACACATTAAGTGTAACAATTGTCAAATTGCAGTACAAGGTAAAACAAAGAAATTATAAGATTATTTAATTCCTTAACTAAAAATTATTATTTTAGGTAAAACATCATTTTGTGATATGGCTGAAGCAACTCTCACAAATATTAAAACTAGAGGAGGCTTAATTAATCCAAGCACATTTTTATTCAATTTGTTGACGAACGTAGAGGAATCATTTCAAAAATTTTGCAATGATTATGATGTTTTTCAACAGACAGTTGATGATTTTTTTAACAAAAAATTGAAACTTATCAACACTTTTCCATGTAGTATACATAAAATTGAAGTACTGACTTTTATAATATCATATTACGTAAAGATGAGGATGTGTCAATATACAAAAGTTTTAAACAATGATCAAAAGAAAAATAATGCAAAGAAAAAGAAGAATTCAAAACTTGTTAATACATAGATTAAAATATTAATCAAATTAGAGAATACAATCAGAAACAGAATTTTGAAATGGAGACTTAGGGAGTCTGGTTTAAACTAAATGCTTACTGTTTCGTCTGTATTTTTATAATTAAAATTTAAAGTAGGAAGTGTAATATTTTTTGGTTAATAAATAAATCGCGTATTTTTGTTATGCATGTGCACTTATTACCCTACGTTTTAAAAATCCAGAATCTACTTTCCTTTAAAACCATTTTACGACATCAAAAAATTATTACATACATTTTAATATTAAATAATAGTAATAGTTCCGCGATAGCTGTCCTTCGGCACGCACGTGCGTACAGTGCGCTAGTCTTACCGCTCAACGTGTACTCGCTTATTATTTGGTCTTTTTTTTTCTTAAGCCGGTTAATTAAAGATGTGACTTAGTCTTAATGTACATATTTGCCCTTCTCTTTCAATAAAGTCTCGTGCACAATAACAAACGAAATTAATATTCATATGCAATATTGTCATAGTTGCAATATTGTCAGCGTTCTAGCGCATACGGTCTTATCGGCGACCGCCTCGGCGGTCTCGATATTATTATATAACAATCTAATTACGTTATCGCAACCCGCCGTCGTCTTCAATCGTACTTTTCGTGACTGCTATTTTATTTATTCAAAACTAATTAATAATTTATTCTAATCAAAATGTCTAACAGAAACAACAACAACATTAATAATAAAGGTATTAGTAAAATGAAGAACACCGTATCCCCGGTAACTATCAGTAAACCTATAGTAACCGATCTGTACTTATGGCATACAACTGTGGGGCTGTGCCAGCAAATCGAACATCGAAGTCATTCAACGCTGTCAGAATATTTCCCTTCGTACCATTCTCGCAGCATACAGGTTCGACAGGAATGAAATCATCCATCGAGACTTGAATATACCATCCATCGAGGACGAAATTAAAAAGTTTGCCAATAAACATAAGAAAAAACTTGAGTTGCTCCCAAATGCAACTGCTAAACAACTTCTTCACAATTCGCAAGACATTAGGCGCCTCAAACGTGTGAAGTCATATGACTTAGTTTAATTAACTTAGGCTAAGAGAAGGGGCTATATCAGTGGAGGTACAACCCAAAACATGTTCTTGTATAATGTATATATAAGTAATTATTATTGTATAATACTTCTTATGCAATACTGTTATTATACTGTATTCACCCACAATGTATTATATTTATAAATACTTATGGTCGTTTAAATAAAAATGCCTTAGGCAGTTAAAAAAAAAAAAAATTTTTCTGCTATGGGCTCAAATTCTAATCGAAGTGCATTTTCTAAATCTGTCCATGTGGTAGTCGGATTTTTATTCTCAAAATTGTCTAAAAATGTTGCTGCTGTGCCATGTAGGTAAATAAATAGAAATAATACTTTTTGATCGGAAGACCAGCCATTAATACGACTTGCCTTGTTGTATTTGTCGATAAATAAATTTACACTTTCATTGATAGCTCCCGAAAATTTGGTAGGCTTATAAAAGGGTATTCTTTTTGACATGTTGTTTTTTTTATAAGGATTTAATATTTCTAAGCTGTGATATTGTTTGATTAATTCATTATTATTTTTATATTTTATTTTTTTAATAATATTTAGGATTATTTTAGAGTATTTATGTTTTATTAATGTATTATCTTAGAGCTGTTAGAACTGTTGTTTGTCCAGTATTTGGGTTGTTTAACATTTTTTTTTTTTATTTATTAGTAATACACAATCTGTACACAATCGGCACAATAAGAGTATGAGCTGAGACACAACAAAAAACATGAAATTATGAGCTAAGAAGCCACCCACCGATGACACTTATGTTTTTTTAAATTATTTGTTTTAACTTGATTATTATTATATTTTTTTTTTTTTTTTTTGTTAGGGATTAAGTAGGTCTCTACACCATTTACGCTTAAGGCGACGAGGAGGATTACCAGGAATGGTTAATGAAGCCAGATTTTTTACAAGTTCGTTTGGATGAGAGTTAAGGCGTAGGTGGAATCGTTTGTAATAATTTTTAGCTTCTTCCTGAACTGTTTTCATATATGTAGGTCTTTATGCAGTGAGTGATTTGAGACATATAGTGGAGAGTTGGTAATTTTTCTTAGTATTTTATTTTGGAATCGTTGAATTTTATTTAGATTTGATATTTTTGCGTTACCCAATAGCTGTAAGCCGTACGTCCAAATTGGCTTTAAAAGAGATTTGTAAAGAAGTAGTTTAATATTTAATTTAGAGTGTTTGTTGTTGACTATTAGGGTTTTGATTATTTGTAAGCGGGAATTTAATTGTGAAGTTTTGGCTTTGATGTGGTGAGCCCAGGTTAGACGGCGGTCAAGAGTTAGGCCGAGATATTTAACGTTTGGGGATGGGGGGATCTGAGTACCAAAAAGCGATACCTCTGGACATGGTGCTAATCTACGTGTAAATGTAGTATGTACTGATTGAAAGGAAATTAATTTTCTAACGTGTTATTTAATGTTGTAAATACCTAGTTCAATGTAATATGCACAGAACCAACAAAGTTTAATGATTTATTATAATTATATTTTATTTATATTATATTTAGTGTATTTTGTTAATGTGAAATAATTGTTGGTGTTGGTTATTTCTATTATCTAAAATTTTGTCTGGAGGTTCCTTGAAAAGAACTATTCAAAAATTTTTTTTTTTAAATTTTTTATTTTATACTTATTAAATTTAGTTTATTACAAAATATAATTATTGTATTTATATTTATTGATTTTAATCAAATATGAGGTACTTAATGTGAGGTTTAATTATTATTTTTGTGAATTATATTAGTCGAAATGTTTAATATTTAAAATGTTAAGATAATTAAGATATAGAGAGTTAAAATTAAATAAAAATGTATGTTATAATTTCAATAATAAATATTACGAAAAGTAAGATTTAAATCACATATTAATTGTTTGAGGAATGTTTTGAAAATTGTAATTATTTTAGTAAAATCGTAGTGATAACGATATCTGGTTGGGCATCAATTTTCGTAATTGTCTAAGAAAGATGATGCCGTGTTTTGTAGATTTATGGCTAGAAATGATTTTTTTCGTTTCGGAGTCCAAAAAATAAGGCTACTGGCTTTATTATATTTTTGAATAAATGAGTTTACGTTTTCGTGAATAGCACCCGAAAATTTTATTGGTTTGTAAAATGGTATTCTATCAGATGTCATATTATTTTGCTTTGTATGTAAATAGTTTTCTATAATATCAGCTTCGTTCATTAACAGTATTCATTTGCGATCTGCGTGTTTGGGTTTTATTTTTAAATTTTTTATTTTAAATAAGATAATTGTCAAAGTGATTGCGATGCCTAATTGTTGGGCGCCATTTGTAGTAAGGAGAAAATAAGCTAGGAACTATTTAGTTGTAAGGGGAAAATAGGCGGTAGGGGAAGGTAATGGTTATAGGGAGAGATATGTGTGTTATAATAAATATTGGAGATTTCCGCTTATGATCGCCCTACTACTGTGTTGTACCTAATTGCCTAATAATATATGAATTACCTACTTTTATTATATAAACATTCAAACACTTACCTCACTGCAGCTGGTTTTCTTTTAAGTGGTTTGTAGTTCTTCGGGGTCGTGTTCGACAGTCGGTATCACGATGACAATATATGTATATTCTTTTATGTGATCTGTAGAATTTCGTATACAATTTCTACCTGTGACTGTCACTATATGCTCTCAAAATCCATACATTCGTAACAGGAGTACGTATAGTCTCTCCGCCAACCAAATGTAATTTAAAGTGATAAATATTTGTTATAACACATTTATATCTTGAACACAGCTCTTAGAATTCCTACATTCATGACAATGAGTACGTATAGTCCAATCGCCGACTGAATGTAATTTAAGTTAAGAGAGCGCTTATTACTACACTTATATTCTACATATAGCTCTTAGAATTCCTACATTCGTGACGATGAGTCCGTATAGTTCAATCGCCGACCGAATGTAATTTAAGTTAAGAGAGCACTTATTACTATAGGTACTCGTATTATAAGACATAAATGTGCAGTAGTGATGTAACAGGCCTATGATATGATGATAGTCACAGAACTTTATGTTTTGAAAGATCAATGGATATGTGAGTGTAAAAGATGAACAAATTCAATTTAACTGATAGAGAGACAACCAATTTAGACAGACATACCGGGTGAAGGAATGGTTCAATATACATATATTGTATAGGTACGCATAAACACACAGTGATCCTTTGGACAGTAGTGGAAAAAGATCGTGATGTTGACTGGCGTGGACGTTGTGCATGAGTCTTCTCCTGAAAGATACTGTCGTGGACCATGTGTATCTCCGGAATAGACACTGGCGACGAGTCGATTCTCTGTGGCCCTTATATAATGTGATTTTGGTTGATCCCTTCTTCTTGTGCATCGATTAATACGTGATATTAGAGTATTGATATATTTTATTATTTTGTGCGGTGAGACAAGGTATTGCTGGTAATTTATGGTTTTGTTTTGACCGAACGTCTTGATTGGAGAATTATCGAAGGGGACTTGAAGTATATATATATATGTATATGAAAGAATGCTTTCATGATTTTATAATATACGGTGTTTACTGGCGGCGTTGATATTTGATTGTGTTGTCTCCACTAAGCATCTGGTCGGAGAGGTGTAGAATATTATTTATGTGTTGCATGTGCTGCGTGTATGTAAAAGGAGTGCGTATATTGTAGGTATATATGTACCTAATGCGTACGTGCGTATATGGTCCGTTTTCATTATTTGTCTCGTGTTTTATTCTAAGTCTAAGTATTATATATTACAATATGAATTTAAATTGTTGCTAACATAAATTGCTTTCATATTATAATGACACTATATGAATGTAATTTATTACAAACAGGATTTAAAATAATTTACATTCATGCCAATACCATTCTAATATGAAAGCAGGATATTTAATATATTTAAATGTTTAAATCCATTCTAAAAAAGTTTCTGATGTGAACAGAGAGGGGCTATTTTCGGATATAAAACACAGAATTTCTTAGCTTATCGTCATCAGTTCAAGCAACAGCAGTCCACAGCAGTTCCAAGAGCAGTCAGCAGCAGAACAGCATTCTTCGCCAACCAATAGTCAGCCAGCTGATTAACAGACCTCTTCAACAAGCCATCATACTTAGAAAAATACTTCAATTTCCACAAGCTATGTAAGTACTATTTTTATATTGTTATTTATTAAATTTAACATCTAAACTTCTTTTTTAAAATAAAAATAAAATAGAATACTAACAATGTATCGTAGTAATAATAATATAGCTTTATAATATTACTATGAACGTATATATATATATCATGTAGGCATGACTTTAGATAGAAATTCTATCTAAAACCGTGCTTACAAACTTAAAGATATTTCATCAGATCAGATTATATAAAATAAAAACCATTAGAATAAAAGTAGTGGTTTAAGACGGTTTCTCAACTCCCACTTTTAGTTACTATCATATAAGCTGTTTTCTTTTTTAGTTAAGTTATGTTTAAATAAAATAAATAGTACGTTATAATTATGCGACTGTGTGTCCACGATATAGAAAACTGCTGTATCATAGATTTTCATAGATAAGATAAAACATCGGGCTTATCAGCCATGGATAAAGTGTTTAAATTTTTTGGGGTTTTAATGGTTCCTTATTATCACGAACTAAGATATATTATCTTAGTTCATGCCACGGACTAAGATAGTATGGACTGGAAACGACCTGGCGGGCGGGTGATGCGGTACAGGACCGCTTAAGGTTAGGAGTAGGCTTGTGCGGGGTGAAATGGGGCAAGTACGATTCGCACTCTATCTATGTTTATAAAAAAGAACCATAAATGTCTACTTTTTGAATTTTTCCTCCAATGTATATTATTGTAATTATTATTTATTTACGTGTTTATTATTCATCACAATATTTGACTTGGTTTTAGTACATAGTAGTATAGTACTATCTTAGTCCGTGATTACTGATTTTGTTTAATTATTACATACCTTTTTACATCAAAATTTAATTTTTCTATTCATACTTTAAAAGTTGCAAAATGGCACCAAGACGTAAAGTACGTAAATGTTCAATTAATGAATGTGAAAGTCGTGAAGATCAGACAAATGTTACATTATTCAAAGTATACGAAAGTAACAAAGAAGCTTGGGAATCAGCAGTACATAATACAGTAAACAATCAATTACAACCATTAAACTACATTTGTTCTGAACACTTTGCACCTGATGATGTCATTACTAACTATTCACAAACACCATCTGATGTAGTTATGCCGGAGGTAAATTATAATATAAAAGCACAATTCAAAATTGATCATTTGAAGAAAAGGTTAGATACATTAATTGCTCAAGACCTAGAAGTAGACAATGTATTTCAGGCTGATATTTTTAGTGATCATGACTACTATAAATCAGATACTGAATCATGTGTGTTATATTACATCTGTGGGTATGTCACACGATATATTAATAAACACATTAAGTGTAACAATTGTCAAATTGCAGTACAAGGTAAAACAAAGAAATTATAAGATTATTTAATTCCTTAACTAAAAATTATTATTTTAGGTAAAACATCATTTTGTGATATGGCTGAAGCAACTCTCACAAATATTAAAACTAGAGGAGGCTTAATTAATCCAAGCACATTTTTATTCAATTTGTTGACGAACGTAGAGGAATCATTTCAAAAATTTTGCAATGATTATGATGTTTTTCAACAGACAGTTGATGATTTTTTTAACAAAAAATTGAAACTTATCAACACTTTTCCATGTAGTATACATAAAATTGAAGTACTGACTTTTATAATATCATATTACGTAAAGATGAGGATGTGTCAATATACAAAAGTTTTAAACAATGATCAAAAGAAAAATAATGCAAAGAAAAAGAAGAATTCAAAACTTGTTAATACATAGATTAAAATATTAATCAAATTAGAGAATACAATCAGAAACAGAATTTTGAAATGGAGACTTAGGGAGTCTGGTTTAAACTAAATGCTTACTGTTTCGTCTGTATTTTTATAATTAAAATTTAAAGTAGGAAGTGTAATATTTTTTGGTTAATAAATAAATCGCGTATTTTTGTTATGCATGTGCACTTATTACCCTACGTTTTAAAAATCCAGAATCTACTTTCCTTTAAAACCATTTTACGACATCAAAAAATTATTACATACATTTTAATATTAAATAATAGTAATAGTTCCGCGATAGCTGTCCTTCGGCACGCACGTGCGTACAGTGCGCTAGTCTTACCGCTCAACGTGTACTCGCTTATTATTTGGTCTTTTTTTTTCTTAAGCCGGTTAATTAAAGATGTGACTTAGTCTTAATGTACATATTTGCCCTTCTCTTTCAATAAAGTCTCGTGCACAATAACAAACGAAATTAATATTCATATGCAATATTGTCATAGTTGCAATATTGTCAGCGTTCTAGCGCATACGGTCTTATCGGCGACCGCCTCGGCGGTCTCGATATTATTATATAACAATCTAATTACGTTATCGCAACCCGCCGTCGTCTTCAATCGTACTTTTCGTGACTGCTATTTTATTTATTCAAAACTAATTAATAATTTATTCTAATCAAAATGTCTAACAGAAACAACAACAACATTAATAATAAAGGTATTAGTAAAATGAAGAACACCGTATCCCCGGTAACTATCAGTAAACCTATAGTAACCGATCTGTACTTATGGCATACAACTGTGGGGCTGTGCCAGCAAATCGAACATCGAAGTCATTCAACGCTGTCAGAATATTTCCCTTCGTACCATTCTCGCAGCATACAGGTTCGACAGGAATGAAATCATCCATCGAGACTTGAATATACCATCCATCGAGGACGAAATTAAAAAGTTTGCCAATAAACATAAGAAAAAACTTGAGTTGCTCCCAAATGCAACTGCTAAACAACTTCTTCACAATTCGCAATACATTAGGCGCCTCAAACGTGTGAAGTCATATGACTTAGTTTAATTAACTTAGGCTAAGAGAAGGGGCTATATCAGTGGAGGTACAACCCAAAACATGTTCTTGTATAATGTATATATAAGTAATTATTATTGTATAATACTTCTTATGCAATACTGTTATTATACTGTATTCACCCACAATGTATTATATACGTATTTATAAATACTTATGGTCGTTTAAATAAAAATGCCTTAGGCAGTTAAAAAAAAAAAAAAATTTTTCTGCTATGGGCTCAAATTCTAATCGAAGTGCATTTTCTAAATCTGTCCATGTGGTAGTCGGATTTTTATTCTCAAAATTGTCTAAAAATGTTGCTGCTGTGCCATGTAGGTAAATAAATAGAAATAATACTTTTTGATCGGAAGACCAGCCATTAATACGACTTGCCTTGTTGTATTTGTCGATAAATAAATTTACACTTTCATTGATAGCTCCCGAAAATTTGGTAGGCTTATAAAAGGGTATTCTTTTTGACATGTTGTTTTTTTTATAAGGATTTAATATTTCTAAGCTGTGATATTGTTTGATTAATTCATTATTATTTTTATATTTTATTTTTTTAATAATATTTAGGATTATTTTAGAGTATTTATGTTTTATTAATGTATTATCTTAGAGCTGTTAGAACTGTTGTTTGTCCAGTATTTGGGTTGTTTAACATTTTTTTTTTTTATTTATTAGTAATACACAATCTGTACACAATCGGCACAATAAGAGTATGAGCTGAGACACAACAAAAAACATGAAATTATGAGCTAAGAAGCCACCCACCGATGACACTTATGTTTTTTTAAATTATTTGTTTTAACTTGATTATTATTATATTTTTTTTTTTTTTTTTTGTTAGGGATTAAGTAGGTCTCTACACCATTTACGCTTAAGGCGACGAGGAGGATTACCAGGAATGGTTAATGAAGCCAGATTTTTTACAAGTTCGTTTGGATGAGAGTTAAGGCGTAGGTGGAATCGTTTGTAATAATTTTTAGCTTCTTCCTGAACTGTTTTCATATATGTAGGTCTTTATGCAGTGAGTGATTTGAGACATATAGTGGAGAGTTGGTAATTTTTCTTAGTATTTTATTTTGGAATCGTTGAATTTTATTTAGATTTGATATTTTTGCGTTACCCAATAGCTGTAAGCCGTACGTCCAAATTGGCTTTAAAAGAGATTTGTAAAGAAGTAGTTTAATATTTAATTTAGAGTGTTTGTTGTTGACTATTAGGGTTTTGATTATTTGTAAGCGGGAATTTAATTGTGAAGTTTTGGCTTTGATGTGGTGAGCCCAGGTTAGACGGCGGTCAAGAGTTAGGCCGAGATATTTAACGTTTGGGGATGGGGGGATCTGAGTACCAAAAAGCGATACCTCTGGACATGGTGCTAATCTACGTGTAAATGTAGTATGTACTGATTGAAAGGAAATTAATTTTCTAACGTGTTATTTAATGTTGTAAATACCTAGTTCAATGTAATATGCACAGAACCAACAAAGTTTAATGATTTATTATAATTATATTTTATTTATATTATATTTAGTGTATTTTGTTAATGTGAAATAATTGTTGGTGTTGGTTATTTCTATTATCTAAAATTTTGTCTGGAGGTTCCTTGAAAAGAACTATTCAAAAATTTTTTTTTTTAAATTTTTTATTTTATACTTATTAAATTTAGTTTATTACAAAATATAATTATTGTATTTATATTTATTGATTTTAATCAAATATGAGGTACTTAATGTGAGGTTTAATTATTATTTTTGTGAATTATATTAGTCGAAATGTTTAATATTTAAAATGTTAAGATAATTAAGATATAGAGAGTTAAAATTAAATAAAAATGTATGTTATAATTTCAATAATAAATATTACGAAAAGTAAGATTTAAATCACATATTAATTGTTTGAGGAATGTTTTGAAAATTGTAATTATTTTAGTAAAATCGTAGTGATAACGATATCTGGTTGGGCATCAATTTTCGTAATTGTCTAAGAAAGATGATGCCGTGTTTTGTAGATTTATGGCTAGAAATGATTTTTTTCGTTTCGGAGTCCAAAAATAAGGCTACTGGCTTTATTATATTTTTGAATAAATGAGTTTACGTTTTCGTGAATAGCACCCGAAAATTTTATTGGTTTGTAAAATGGTATTCTATCAGATGTCATATTATTTTGCTTTGTATGTAAATAGTTTTCTATAATATCAGCTTCGTTCATTAACAGTATTCATTTGCGATCTGCGTGTTTGGGTTTTATTTTAAAATTTTTTATTTTAAATAAGATAATTGTCAAAGTGATTGCGATGCCTAATTGTTGGGCGCCATTTGTAGTAAGGAGAAAATAAGCTAGGAACTATTTAGTTGTAAGGGGAAAATAGGCGGTAGGGGAAGGTAATGGTTATAGGGAGAGATATGTGTGTTATAATAAATATTGGAGATTTCCGCTTATGATCGCCCTACTACTGTGTTGTACCTAATTGCCTAATAATATATGAATTACCTACTTTTATTATATAAACATTCAAACACTTACCTCACTGCAGCTGGTTTTCTTTTAAGTGGTTTGTAGTTCTTCGGGGTCGTGTTCGACAGTCGGTATCACGATGACAATATATGTATATTCTTTTATGTGATCTGTAGAATTTCGTATACAATTTCTACCTGTGACTGTCACTATATGCTCTCAAAATCCATACATTCGTAACAGGAGTACGTATAGTCTCTCCGCCAACCAAATGTAATTTAAAGTGATAAATATTTGTTATAACACATTTATATCTTGAACACAGCTCTTAGAATTCCTACATTCATGACAATGAGTACGTATAGTCCAATCGCCGACTGAATGTAATTTAAGTTAAGAGAGCGCTTATTACTACACTTATATTCTACATATAGCTCTTAGAATTCCTACATTCGTGACGATGAGTCCGTATAGTTCAATCGCCGACCGAATGTAATTTAAGTTAAGAGAGCACTTATTACTATAGGTACTCGTATTATAAGACATAAATGTGCAGTAGTGATGTAACAGGCCTATGATATGATGATAGTCACAGAACTTTATGTTTTGAAAGATCAATGGATATGTGAGTGTAAAAGATGAACAAATTCAATTTAACTGATAGAGAGACAACCAATTTAGACAGACATACCGGGTGAAGGAATGGTTCAATATACATATATTGTATAGGTACGCATAAACACACAGTGATCCTTTGGACAGTAGTGGAAAAAGATCGTGATGTTGACTGGCGTGGACGTTGTGCATGAGTCTTCTCCTGAAAGATACTGTCGTGGACCATGTGTATCTCCGGAATAGACACTGGCGACGAGTCGATTCTCTGTGGCCCTTATATAATGTGATTTTGGTTGATCCCTTCTTCTTGTGCATCGATTAATACGTGATATTAGAGTATTGATATATTTTATTATTTTGTGCGGTGAGACAAGGTATTGCTGGTAATTTATGGTTTTGTTTTGACCGAACGTCTTGATTGGAGAATTATCGAAGGGGACTTGAAGTATATATATATATGTATATGAAAGAATGCTTTCATGATTTTATAATATACGGTGTTTACTGGCGGCGTTGATATTTGATTGTGTTGTCTCCACTAAGCATCTGGTCGGAGAGGTGTAGAATATTATTTATGTGTTGCATGTGCTGCGTGTATGTAAAAGGAGTGCGTATATTGTAGGTATATATGTACCTAATGCGTACGTGCGTATATGGTCCGTTTTCATTATTTGTCTCGTGTTTTATTCTAAGTCTAAGTATTATATATTACAATATGAATTTAAATTGTTGCTAACATAAATTGCTTTCATATTATAATGACACTATATGAATGTAATTTATTACAAACAGGATTTAAAATAATTTACATTCATGCCAATACCATTCTAATATGAAAGCAGGATATTTAATATATTTAAATGTTTAAATCCATTCTAAAAAAGTTTCTGATGTGAACAGAGAGGGGCTATTTTCGGATATAAAACACAGAATTTCTTAGCTTATCGTCATCAGTTCAAGCAACAGCAGTCCACAGCAGTTCCAAGAGCAGTCAGCAGCAGAACAGCATTCTTCGCCAACCAATAGTCAGCCAGCTGATTAACAGACCTCTTCAACAAGCCATCATACTTAGAAAAATACTTCAATTTCCACAAGCTATGTAAGTACTATTTTTATATTGTTATTTATTAAATTTAACATCTAAACTTCTTTTTTAAAATAAAAATAAAATAGAATACTAACAATGTATCGTAGTAATAATAATATAGCTTTATAATATTACTATGAACGTATATATATATATCATGTAGGCATGACTTTAGATAGAAATTCTATCTAAAACCGTGCTTACAAACTTAAAGATATTTCATCAGATCAGATTATATAAAATAAAAACCATTAGAATAAAAGTAGTGGTTTAAGACGGTTTCTCAACTCCCACTTTTAGTTACTATCATATAAGCTGTTTTCTTTTTTAGTTAAGTTATGTTTAAATAAAATAAATAGTACGTTATAATTATGCGACTGTGTGTCCACGATATAGAAAACTGCTGTATCATAGATTTTCATAGATAAGATAAAACATCGGGCTTATCAGCCATGGATAAAGTGTTTAAATTTTTTGGGGTTTTAATGGTTCCTTATTATCACGAACTAAGATATATTATCTTAGTTCATGCCACGGACTAAGATAGTATGGACTGGAAACGACCTGGCGGGCGGGTGATGCGGTACAGGACCGCTTAAGGTTAGGAGTAGGCTTGTGCGGGGTGAAATGGGGCAAGTACGATTCGCACTCTATCTATGTTTATAAAAAAGAACCATAAATGTCTACTTTTTGAATTTTTCCTCCAATGTATATTATTGTAATTATTATTTATTTACGTGTTTATTATTCATCACAATATTTGACTTGGTTTTAGTACATAGTAGTATAGTACTATCTTAGTCCGTGATTACTGATTTTGTTTAATTATTACATACCTTTTTACATCAAAATTTAATTTTTCTATTCATACTTTAAAAGTTGCAAAATGGCACCAAGACGTAAAGTACGTAAATGTTCAATTAATGAATGTGAAAGTCGTGAAGATCAGACAAATGTTACATTATTCAAAGTATACGAAAGTAACAAAGAAGCTTGGGAATCAGCAGTACATAATACAGTAAACAATCAATTACAACCATTAAACTACATTTGTTCTGAACACTTTGCACCTGATGATGTCATTACTAACTATTCACAAACACCATCTGATGTAGTTATGCCGGAGGTAAATTATAATATAAAAGCACAATTCAAAATTGATCATTTGAAGAAAAGGTTAGATACATTAATTGCTCAAGACCTAGAAGTAGACAATGTATTTCAGGCTGATATTTTTAGTGATCATGACTACTATAAATCAGATACTGAATCATGTGTGTTATATTACATCTGTGGGTATGTCACACGATATATTAATAAACACATTAAGTGTAACAATTGTCAAATTGCAGTACAAGGTAAAACAAAGAAATTATAAGATTATTTAATTCCTTAACTAAAAATTATTATTTTAGGTAAAACATCATTTTGTGATATGGCTGAAGCAACTCTCACAAATATTAAAACTAGAGGAGGCTTAATTAATCCAAGCACATTTTTATTCAATTTGTTGACGAACGTAGAGGAATCATTTCAAAAATTTTGCAATGATTATGATGTTTTTCAACAGACAGTTGATGATTTTTTTAACAAAAAATTGAAACTTATCAACACTTTTCCATGTAGTATACATAAAATTGAAGTACTGACTTTTATAATATCATATTACGTAAAGATGAGGATGTGTCAATATACAAAAGTTTTAAACAATGATCAAAAGAAAAATAATGCAAAGAAAAAGAAGAATTCAAAACTTGTTAATACATAGATTAAAATATTAATCAAATTAGAGAATACAATCAGAAACAGAATTTTGAAATGGAGACTTAGGGAGTCTGGTTTAAACTAAATGCTTACTGTTTCGTCTGTATTTTTATAATTAAAATTTAAAGTAGGAAGTGTAATATTTTTTGGTTAATAAATAAATCGCGTATTTTTGTTATGCATGTGCACTTATTACCCTACGTTTTAAAAATCCAGAATCTACTTTCCTTTAAAACCATTTTACGACATCAAAAAATTATTACATACATTTTAATATTAAATAATAGTAATAGTTCCGCGATAGCTGTCCTTCGGCACGCACGTGCGTACAGTGCGCTAGTCTTACCGCTCAACGTGTACTCGCTTATTATTTGGTCTTTTTTTTTCTTAAGCCGGTTAATTAAAGATGTGACTTAGTCTTAATGTACATATTTGCCCTTCTCTTTCAATAAAGTCTCGTGCACAATAACAAACGAAATTAATATTCATATGCAATATTGTCATAGTTGCAATATTGTCAGCGTTCTAGCGCATACGGTCTTATCGGCGACCGCCTCGGCGGTCTCGATATTATTATATAACAATCTAATTACGTTATCGCAACCCGCCGTCGTCTTCAATCGTACTTTTCGTGACTGCTATTTTATTTATTCAAAACTAATTAATAATTTATTCTAATCAAAATGTCTAACAGAAACAACAACAACATTAATAATAAAGGTATTAGTAAAATGAAGAACACCGTATCCCCGGTAACTATCAGTAAACCTATAGTAACCGATCTGTACTTATGGCATACAACTGTGGGGCTGTGCCAGCAAATCGAACATCGAAGTCATTCAACGCTGTCAGAATATTTCCCTTCGTACCATTCTCGCAGCATACAGGTTCGACAGGAATGAAATCATCCATCGAGACTTGAATATACCATCCATCGAGGACGAAATTAAAAAGTTTGCCAATAAACATAAGAAAAAACTTGAGTTGCTCCCAAATGCAACTGCTAAACAACTTCTTCACAATTCGCAAGACATTAGGCGCCTCAAACGTGTGAAGTCATATGACTTAGTTTAATTAACTTAGGCTAAGAGAAGGGGCTATATCAGTGGAGGTACAACCCAAAACATGTTCTTGTATAATGTATATATAAGTAATTATTATTGTATAATACTTCTTATGCAATACTGTTATTATACTGTATTCACCCACAATGTATTATATACGTATTTATAAATACTTATGGTCGTTTAAATAAAAATGCCTTAGGCAGTTAAAAAAAAAAAAAAATTTTTCTGCTATGGGCTCAAATTCTAATCGAAGTGCATTTTCTAAATCTGTCCATGTGGTAGTCGGATTTTTATTCTCAAAATTGTCTAAAAATGTTGCTGCTGTGCCATGTAGGTAAATAAATAGAAATAATACTTTTTGATCGGAAGACCAGCCATTAATACGACTTGCCTTGTTGTATTTGTCGATAAATAAATTTACACTTTCATTGATAGCTCCCGAAAATTTGGTAGGCTTATAAAAGGGTATTCTTTTTGACATGTTGTTTTTTTTATAAGGATTTAATATTTCTAAGCTGTGATATTGTTTGATTAATTCATTATTATTTTTATATTTTATTTTTTTAATAATATTTAGGATTATTTTAGAGTATTTATGTTTTATTAATGTATTATCTTAGAGCTGTTAGAACTGTTGTTTGTCCAGTATTTGGGTTGTTTAACATTTTTTTTTTTTATTTATTAGTAATACACAATCTGTACACAATCGGCACAATAAGAGTATGAGCTGAGACACAATAAAAAACATGAAATTATGAGCTAAGAAGCCACCCACCGATGACACTTATGTTTTTTTAAATTATTTGTTTTAACTTGATTATTATTATATTTTTTTTTTTTTTTTTTGTTAGGGATTAAGTAGGTCTCTACACCATTTACGCTTAAGGCGACGAGGAGGATTACCAGGAATGGTTAATGAAGCCAGATTTTTTACAAGTTCGTTTGGATGAGAGTTAAGGCGTAGGTGGAATCGTTTGTAATAATTTTTAGCTTCTTCCTGAACTGTTTTCATATATGTAGGTCTTTATGCAGAGAGTGATTTGAGACATATAGTGGAGAGTTGGTAATTTTTCTTTGTATTTTATTTTGGAATCGTTGAATTTTATTTAGATTTGATATTTTTGCGTTACCCAATAGCTGTAAGCCGTACGTCCAAATTGGCTTTAAAAGAGATTTGTAAAGAAGTAGTTTAATATTTAATTTAGAGTGTTTGTTGTTGACTATTAGGGTTTTGATTAATTGTAAGCGGGAATTTAATTGTGAAGTTTTGGCTTTGATGTGGTGAGCCCAGGTTAGACGGCGGTCAAGAGTTAGGCCGAGATATTTAACGTTTGGGGATGGGGGGATCTGAGTACCAAAAAGCGATACCTCTGGACATGGTGCTAATCTAAGTGTGAATGTAGTATGTACTGATTTGGTTTGATTTATTTTAAAACGCCACTTTTTATACCAATCTTCCATTAATGAAAGATGTTTTTGTAGGTTTGTGGAGGCTATAATAGGATCTGGACTGGATGATATTATGACTTTATCGTCCGCATAGTCTGCTACTAGTGTGTTGGGCGTGGTCGGTTGGTCAGATGTATAAATATTGTATAGCATTGGGGAGAGGATACCACCTTGCGGAACTCCTGCCGCAATACCTGCTATATTAGAGTCTGAAGAACCATAATGGACCTAAGTGTCGGTCTGCGAGATATTATTTAAGTATAATGTAGTATGTTGGGTGTAGGAATTGTTTTAATTTGTAAAGTAAACCTTCATGCCACACTCTATCGAAGGCCTGCGATACGTCAAGAAATGCGCAGGTGCAGTAACGTTTTTTTTCGAGGGCAAAAGAGACAGCGTCAACCACTCTATGGACTTGGTGAATAGCCGAGTGTTTAGCACGAAAACCAAATTGATAGTCGGGTAAGATTTTTTTATTTAACATGATAGGTAGGATATGTTTAAGCAAAAGCCTTTCCAATATTTTGCCGAAAAACGGTAATAAACTAATTGGTCTGTAAGAATTTAAGGAGTCCAGTGGTTTGTTTGGTTTTGGAATTAGGATGATTTTAGAGAATTTCCAGAGAAGGGGAAAGTAAGAGAGTCTTAAGGAAGCATTGAAAATGTGGGTAAGGAGGATGATTGCACGTTTTGGTAGGCATCTGGTGACTTCCGTTATAATTAAATCAAATCCTGGGGATTTCCTAAGTGAGTATTTTTGTATTGTAAATTTTACTTCACTGGGCGTGAAGTGTTTTACTGGTAGAGAAATAGGAAGAGGAGAGTCAAGATACATTTGTACAGAGTTAGTAGTAGCTAGTGAGAATGTTTCAGGGTTAGGTTGGAAAATGTCATGAAGATGATTTTTGAATAATTCTGCTTTTTCAGCATCAGAATAATGATTAAAAA
>CARXXK010001215.1:0-45801 GCA_949089665.1 Macrosiphum euphorbiae | reverse complement strand
ACAATATGTATTAATTTTACAACAGTATTTTCTTTTATATTGAATTAAAGTTAACTCCGGAGAGTGTACAGACAAACTAGTTTATTGGGGACTTACATATAAAGGGGGGGGCAGTTTACATTCAACTCACGACTTGGTGGAGTTGGATATGCGGCGTACTCGTCTTCGACGTAATAATGTACGGATCCTCGGACAGCTTCACTGACGGCAACGTGTGCAGCGGTGATGCTCTTCAATCTGGTTGTCGGCGGGATAGGAACAACTCGAAATACTCGACCGACACGACAAACCAGAATTGAACTATTCGCTCGAACTGTATACCCTCACTCGAACGGCAGGGATACGGTTCCAGTTGACTGGCGGTGGACTACGGGCAACGTGGTCTCACGGCACGAGATAGTATATTATACGCGGCAGCACGGCTCGGACGGCGGCGGCTCGACGTAATGACAGCGTTATTGCGCAGGACAGCGGATTTTACGGGCAGCACGGCTCGGACGGCGGCGGCTCGACGTAATAACAGCGTTACTGGGGTTGCCGGGGCGGACTGTATACTGCATCCGTGTCTAACGAGCTTTTAAAGACTCGTCCGGCTTGCAGTAAGTCGTAGGGCGTATGCTGGTTTGTCGAATGCTTAGTGTCCGTGTCTAACGAGTGGTATGCTCGTCCGGCTCACTAATGCATTCGACACAGCGGGGAAGTGGTCCTCTAGACGGCGTTTTCGAGGTCTATATATGCTATTCTCGGATTATCGATGGTGTGTGAAATGTATAAAATGTTTTTGCGGATTTCGATGTTTTCTTGGCAGTTTAAAATACATTAAAAATACCCATCCGGTAGCGTAGATTCTGTAGAATTTTATCGTGGTATGAAAATGGTTTTAAGTTGCGGGGTTTTTCATGAATAACGAGTTTCCCCGGGGCCGCCGTATCGTCTGTATGGGCATGGCGATGTGTGCTCCGCCTGTCGGACGTCGATTACGGTGGTCATGATGTTCTAGGCATGTTTGTAGCGCGAGAGCGCGTGTTGGTCGGCGGGCGGATTGTTTAGTGACGGGACACAGATCGCGCCACTTATATAGGTACCGCGGTTTTGTTCCGTTACATTGTCCCCTTTTTGATTCGACCAAAATATTGAGATTTTGAAGTATTTTTGGCAAATCAAAACTTGTCTGTGGATTATTGCTGATGTTGGCGTTTGAGGGCCTTTATCTGTTTCAGTTTCTCTCGGTATATTTGCTTCTTCATCTGTGTCTTGGATACCTCTTCAAATCCTTTTATGAATTTTTTTGCAGTGAATAGTCCCTCCTGGAGGCTATGGTAAGATCCTTGTTGCTTGTCCCACAGGGTTTTTATGGTGCTATTCATCATTTCGGTTTTTGAACTTTCTTCTTCTGGATCGCTTTGTTCTGTTTCACTGTCGCTTTCAGGTAATGGTGATGCTGCGATGTCAAGGATATCGGCATGTACTGGCTCGATTTCGTCGTCATCTGTTACCACAGTACTCATGGAGGAAGGTGTTCCCTTTTCCTCCTCTCCCTCGGAGGTTTCCTTCTTCTCAGTATGATCTGGGGTGGTCTCTGGTGATGTATCAAGTACGTACACTTTCTCGGCGGCAAGTTGACACTCGGGCATCGTCCATGTCGGTTCCCAATCATCGGATAGGATTTCCGGGGAAGGTGCTCTGTAACCGTCTTTGTTCACCATCTGGAGTGTTTCAGGTAATGTCCAGTTCGGCTTGGCCAGGTACTTGGTCCTCTTGGCGGCTTCGTCGCGGAAAAATTTGGCAACTCGTTTCTTTTGATTTGTGTCGAGATACCTGTCAATATTTGTCAATTCCCGTTTGCTGATCAACCGGACAGCTTGCAGCTTTCCCAACGGGATTTGTATACGCATTTCCATTCTCTTTTTGTTTTGTTTTCCTACGGAGGGGTGCGTTAGTCACATATACATAATTGATAGACATGTAGTTAGTATCACAGGCAGCACAAGTTATTTACATTTCTATATAACATATATTTACAATTTACATTTTTTTTTTTTTTTTTTTTTGTTTGTTTGTAATTATTATTGATTATCTGAGGTGGGCTGTACTTGAGCGGGTGGCTCATATTCGTGGTACTGCTTTATGTTTTTGTAGTTGTATGTTCGTGGTTGTCCCGTTTGGTTGAGTACCGTCACTGTATTGTTCTCATGTACCTCGCAGATTTGGTACGGTCCGTGGTACAACAGAAATAACTTGTGGGTTTCATGGTCCTCGGCTGAGGATAACCTATGCTCCTTGACAAGTATCTTCATCCCTGGTTCATATTTTGGAAACTGCTTATCCCGATCCTTACGTTTGTTTCGTAGCTGGGCTTGTCTCTTAGTTCTTTTCATACCTATCTGTACGATGTCTGGTTCCGGTTCGGTAGCTTGCTGCTCCGGGAAGGTTACCATTTTAGGATGGACAGAGGGTACTCTTCCATGCATGATGTACTGCGGTGTGTATCCGGTCGTTGTATGTGTTGTGTTATTAATCCAGAATTCCACGTTATCTAGCCAACGTAACCAATTTGTATGTTGTCGATGACAATAGGTGCGTAGTAGTCTCCCGATCTCTCGATTGGCACGCTCGACGGGGTTACTCTCCGGGTGATATATCGTTGTGTGGAGATTCTTGATTTTTAATCCATTCATGACTCGGTCCCACTTCTGACTGGTAAACTGCGTTCCATTGTCCGTTAGGATTCTCTGGAATAATCCTACCGTTGGGATATAGTCATTAATGATGCGCTTAATGATAGTATCGGTGGTGGCTCGCTTGAGTGGATAGAGCTTGATGTACTTGGAGAATAAGTCGAGGATGGCTAGGATATACCGACATCCTCCCTGTCCCCTAGGCAGTGGTCCCATGAGGTCCGCCGAGACCATCTCGAGTGGTTTCTCTGGAAGTAGACTCAGTGTTGGTCCCCTGGCCGTGATGTTGGTGACCTTAGTCCGCTGACAGGTGTCGCATGTTTTGATGATTCGCTTGACTGTGTGATACATGCTCTGGAACTGGTGGTGTTGTTGTAGCAACTGATATGTTTTGTAGGTCCCACAGTGTCCATAGATCTGGTGGGTTTCTATGACTAGTGATTGGACCAGTTCTCTCGGTACCAGTACCTGGTATTCCCCATTATTGGGTTTTCGGAATAGTAATTCGTTGTGAATTATGATATTGTTGTCCGCCCTCTGGTTCATCCGTTGTCTCAATTTTTGAATGTGTTCATCGGACTGTTGCAGTGTGTGCAGCTCATTGAATTGTTTCCTTAGTTCGGGGCTGTATTCTAATAGGGCGAGTCGGTTGATGATGATGGTTCTCGTATTTGCTGGAGTGTCCTCGATAGGAGATTGTGGGTACCTAGTCAGCGTGTCTGCTCCAATGTTCTCCTTACCAGGTATGTGTATTATTTCCAGTTGATATTCCTGGAGAAATGTGGACCATCTGACGAGCCTAGCGTTTAGCAGTTGGCATGTGTTAAGAAAGGTCAGTGAGTGATGATCGGTCAGTACCCTCACCTTGTGTCCAATTAAATAGTGTCGGAATTTCTTACACGCGAAGACTATTGCCAATAACTCCAATTCCGTGGTGTTGTAGTTCCGTTCCGCTGCATTCAGCGTTCTACTGGCAAATCCGAGGGTTTGGTGTCGTCCCTCTTCACTTATCTGATATATTTCTACTCCAACGTGTGTAGTAGAAGCATCTGTGTTTATGCAGAACTCCCTCGTGAAGTCTGGGAACTGTATGATTATGTCCTCCAGGAACTTGTTTTTGATATTCTCGAATGCGATTTGTTGCTGCGTTCCCCATTGCCATTTAGTGTCCTTTTTGGTTAGGGCACTCAGTCGTTCCGTGTCCTGGGATAGGTCCCTGATAAACTTACGATAGAAGTTTATGAATCCAAGGAATGACTGGACCTGTTTCTTGGTTTTGGGCGGTTGAAAGTTCTTGATTACCTGGATTTTATCTGGGTCCATGGTAATCCCCTTTTCTGAGATTATGTGTCCTAAGAAGACCACCTGACTTTTGAGAAACTGTGACTTTTTCCGGTTGATCGTGATATGATGCTGTGCTAGCTTTTGAAAAATACTTTCAAGGTGCTGCATGTGTTCTTCGAAATTTCGTGAGGTAACGTGAATATCATCTACGTACACCGCGGCGAATTGTAGTATTTCTGGTCCTAGCACCTGGTCGAGTATCTTCTGGAACTCCGCTACCGAATTTATTAGGCCGAAGGGTAGTACCTTAAATTGGTAGTTTCTCCCTCTATGTAAAAAAGCAGTTATCTCCCTACATTCTTTCTTCAATGGACATTGCCAGTACCCGGCAGTAAGATCAATGGAACTGAGATATTTCATGCCACGGAATTTCATTAGCGTCTCCTCCATGTTGGTTGGGCACTCCCGGTCGGGGATGATCATTGTGTTGATTTTTCGTGCGTCCAAACATAGTCGGATGTCGCCATTTTTCTTCTCCGTGCAGACTATGGGTGATGACCAAGGCGACGTAGATTTTCGATGATTTCTAATTTTAACATCTTTGTATTTCGCGTCTACTCTGGGTATTCGAGCTACTGGTATGGGGTATTGCTTTTGGTGAATCGGGTCCCCTGTCTTCACTCGGATCTGACATTGAAATGCTTCAATTCTCCCTGGTTTGTCTGAAAAAATTTCGTCATACTTGTCAAGTAGTGAACAAAATCTTTGTCTCTCGTTGCTGGTAAGAGTCACTTGGTCCTCTTCAGGGTCTTCATTTACCTCGACATTGAGCAAGTGTTCCTGCAAGCTGATTAATTTCGGTTTTTGGTTCGCAAATGGTACAGTGTGTATCGTTTTGTCAATCTTGAACTGAATAATTTGTTCGCTGAATTTAATTTGGGCATTATATTTTTTTAAAATATCAGCTCCAATTATACCTTTTCATTCAAATTTCTACTTGTATGAAATTTGTCTGTATATATTCGTTTCCTATTTTACATTCACAGAAAATCTGCTTCGATACCTTGCAGATCTTTTTCCCAACCGCGTTACTGATTTGTATCCCTGTTACTGGAAGTTGTGGGATTTTCGGATTTTTATTTGTGATACTATCTACCACCTCCTTAGTCAGTACGCTGATTGTTGCTCCGGTATCGATAAGTAATGTTATGTCTTCCCCTTCTATGGTACATTGAATATACGGGCTTACTGACTGATTGGTGGTGTTTAACGAGTTGATAATATGGTGTTCGGTCTTACTTGGTCCTGCTTGTTCGTCGTTATTGGTGACCACCTGATTGATTTTTTCGGTCTGTTGTTGACCACTGGTTTGCGTGTCTCCCCGCTTGTCATTGTTGCGATATGTTTGGTTATTGCCCCAACGGTTGTTGCGTGGTGGCATATTGTTCCAGTCTCTGTTTCTTGGTTGTTTCCCATTATTATTGGTTTGGCCACTTGAATTATTGTTGTTGTTGTGTGAATCATTCTGGCTATTTTTTTGATTACTTGTTTTGTTTTCTGTGGGTTGATCATTTTGCCCCTCTTCGCTTAGTATTTTCATTGCTGTAAGTATGGTGCATTCGGGTAGTGACACTAAGATTGCCCTGAGATATCCTGGGTAGTGTCTAGCTATGTGCTTCACTATTTCATTCTCCGATAATCGTGGTACTTCGAGATGTCGAAGTTTGGTTGCCCATGTGGCGAAATGTTCACGGTAGTTGGTGTTGTTCGGTATGTGTTTAGTACTTAAGCACTGACTCCATACCTGTATTTGTATTTCCCTGGACCAGAATTCGTCGATGAACGCCTTTTTGAAGTCGTCATAATTGGTTAGTTGGAATCGTATGGTGGAGAACCAACTTGATGCGGCTCCTTTTAAGCAATCACCACAATGATTATTTTTCCCCGACATACGACTGTTTGATTGCAAAATATTCTTCTAGTCGGTACAAAAAATCTATTGGGTGTGCATCACGGTTGTTTCCAAAAAATGTTGGACGCGATATCTCGGTATTGTGCATTTGTTCAGTCTTATTATTACCTTCATTATGCACTGGTTGTCTATTGTTCCGCTCGTATTTAAGTTTTACGTCGTTGATTTGTTCGTTAATTATTTCGATTTTTCTTTCGTAATTTTCCGTAATTTCTTCGATTTTCCTTTCGTAATTTTCCGTAATTTCTTCCAATCTGTTGATTTTTTGCAACAACTGGTTGACTAAATATTGACTGTTTCGTTCAACTTCTTCCCTGAACGCGTTAAATGCTTCCTCGGTGACATTTTTCTTCGGAGCCATGTTCACCTTGTAGTTTTCTTTTTTTGCAAATCGATGTAGCTTTCCTTCACAAATTTCTTAATCTCGGGGTCCGAAGTAGAATTTCTTCTAAATCGAGCACTGCAGTTGGGCGCCAATGTAATGAAACGCAATTGGTTGAGAATTATAGTATTTTATTTATTTACAACCAATGTGCTCATCATCTGAGTTTATACAATATGTATTAATTTTACAACAGTATTTTCTTTTATATTGAATTAAAGTTAACTCCGGAGAGTGTACAGCAAAACTAGTTTATTTGGGGACTTACATATTAAGGGGGGGGCAGTTTACATTCAACTCACGACTTGGTGGAGTTGGATATGCGGCGTACTCGTCTTCGACGTAATAATGTACGGATCCTCGGACAGCTTCACTGACGGCAACGTGTGCAGCGGTGATGCTCTTCAATCTGGTTGTCGGCGGGATAGGAACAACTCGAAATACTCGACCGACACGACAAACCAGAATTGAACTATTCGCTCGAACTGTATACCCTCACTCGAACGGCAGGGATACGGTTCCAGTTGACTGGCGGTGGACTACGGGCAACGTGGTCTCACGGCACGAGATAGTATATTATACGCGGCAGCACGGCTCGGACGGCGGCGGCTCGACGTAATGACAGCGTTATTGCGCAGGACAGCGGATTTTACGGGCAGCACGGCTCGGACGGCGGCGGCTCGACGTAATAACAGCGTTACTGGGGTTGCCGGGGCGGACTGTATACTGCATCCGTGTCTAACGAGCTTTTAAAGACTCGTCCGGCTTGCAGTAAGTCGTAGGGCGTATGCTGGTTTGTCGAATGCTTAGTGTCCGTGTCTAACGAGTGGTATGCTCGTCCGGCTCACTAATGCATTCGACACAGCGGGGAAGTGGTCCTCTAGACGGCGTTTTCGAGGTCTATATATGCTATTCTCGGATTATCGATGGTGTGTGAAATGTATAAAATGTTTTTGCGGATTTCGATGTTTTCTTGGCAGTTTAAAATACATTAAAAATACCCATCCGGTAGCGTAGATTCTGTAGAATTTTATCGTGGTATGAAAATGGTTTTAAGTTGCGGGGTTTTTCATGAATAACGAGTTTCCCCGGGGCCGCCGTATCGTCTGTATGGGCATGGCGATGTGTGCTCCGCCTGTCGGACGTCGATTACGGTGGTCATGATGTTCTAGGCATGTTTGTAGCGCGAGAGCGCGTGTTGGTCGGCGGGCGGATTGTTTTAGTGACGGACACAGATCGCGCCACTTATATAGGTACCGCGGTTTTGTTCCGTTACAACTTTTAGTTCTTAGCTATAAAAATTGAACATTATATTATTCATTTTTAAATACAAAACAATTTGATAATGTTTGCGATTATGAAGGATTTTGTCAAAATTTGAATTTAAATGCTTATACAAATGTTTTTGCCTTTAATCTTCATTAATTTTGAACTTCTGATATAGGTAAATTTTCAGTTCTTGATTCAGCAAAAAAAATTGTTTAACAACAATAAATGAAAAAAAAAAATGTAAAAGAGGTTTTAGCGTTGTAATTCATCCTTTAAAACTGACGTCTGAAATTTTGATAGCCACCCACCAACAATTTCCAGCTTCCTGATGTGGACTTCAAAATATTAATTGGTGAACCCTATATACTATATTATGTACTAGCTATTTAAAACTTAAAACTTCTGGTCCGGTTGCACATTTTTTTTGATTTTATGCCTAAATAATATAAGTTCAAAAAAATGATATATTTACAATATTAGCATACCTTTATTGATTTATTTTTCTTAATTAATAATGGAATCAGCTACATAGATCTTTGATTTGTCGTCGAATTTTTCAGTATCCTTTTTTGGTACATTTTATATTTTTTAATTATTACAATACATACTATTTGTGTATATTTCAAATTTTTAATAGATCTATACTTTGGGTTTTTTAAAATGTTGAGCAATGAAAAAATCCCAAACGATTGTTAAGTAAGAATTGTACATTAATGGACATATTTAATTTTCTTATTTTTCATATAAACCGTCACACTCTGTATAGTCGTAGATACGTTTTAAGAATATACATAATTATTGATTTGAAAGTTTACGTGGTTTTATAAACATTAAAATTGTATTTCACTATGATCCTATAGGTACCTAGTTTATTATTTCTATGATTAATTAATAGTTAGGTTAACTGTTTAAGTCTTGCTGATACCAAATAACATAACGTTGTCCAATATAATTTTTACTATATTTCTGAAACCTTAATTTTACAATACCCAAGTATCTATATTAAACCGTTACCGGTTGCATATTAAGACAAACAAATATTAGTCAATATTATTAGAAAATATTGATTTGTTATAAAAGAATATAATTTTCTATGAATTATAACAGTTCCATTAATTGCAGTTATTACATTATTTTTAATTAAAATTATTTATAGTCACCTAACTTGATGTGGACCTGGTGGGTGCCGCGGGGATGAGGTGTTGAGGTAACCAATTGAAAAGAAACACAAAACGAACAAAATTTTATGTTGATTATTTATTTGATGTACGATGTATATGATGTACATATATTGCTTCTATAATATGGGATATAGATTTGCGATTACGTACAGACGAAAAAGAAAAAAACTGTACTAACTATTTTGTCAGAGGTGCTTTCAACCTACGTATGTCATTCAGCAGGACGAGATTTCAGACCGGTATGTGGGTGCGTGCGACACCGGTTCGAGAATAGGAGCAAATAACTAGACTAGACATTACTAGGTGACGAAGCTCAGTCGACAATTTCCTGGTTATTTTTTCGTGATATGTATGTTTGTATGTGATTATTATGTATGATGAATGTTATTCAAAAACGATGGCAGCAGAGGAGTATAGTATTGTGCAAACAGACCCTCCTCCCGCTGTCGGTTTTCAAAAAGGAAAAAAAATGTACTTTGAGGTATAATACCGGTATAACACGGTATTATAAAAGCAATATACCTATAATACCGTTTTATAATGTCTCTACATACCTATATAGGTAATATCTGTCTGCTGGAGTAGTCTCGTTTCATCGCTTGCTCTGTGCGTGTTGGTACATATATGGTCATCGCTCATCGGTAAGTAAAATAATTATATTATTAATGTTTCATTTCAATATACACTTATATAGGTACGTCAAAATATTGCACTCGGTATAAGTATCTCGTACATATAAATCTTATCATATTTCCCCGTTTGGTAAAACATCGCAGGTATAATGTGCCAAAGATGAACGCAATGTTTTAATATAATATATTATTATTAAATTAACGTTTTAGTTGGATGCCATAATATGAAACGTAACACCTGCATTATATACCACGAAAATGACTGATATACTGATATTTTTTAAATGGTGTTAATGCGGACAACAGGTTGTAATATAATACCAAGAGTAATACTGGGCCAAACAAGAAGCAATAATCAGTTAGATATTATTATATATTATTGAAATCAAAGTTTATTTTAATAAAAAATATTATTTCTATACAACGAAAACAAACCGATGTAAAGATTTCACAGGAAAACCCAGAGGACTATTACATAATTTATTAATTTATATGTTTATCGGTTAAAAGCCGGAGGGCTCAAGTATAATAATAATATTTAAATGTTAAGGCAATAGTATTATAAAACAAATGACGCGATACAATATAAAATGGCATAGTGAAATACATACATTTTATTAATATTATATTAAACAATATAGGTATTGTTAAGCTTTACTAAATACTCATTTGAGTAAAAAAATGTAGTATGGTACTCGATATTTTCCCTCTGCAAGGAAAATTGAGGAATTATATATAATATAATATTATATTTGGCCTAATATTAATATAAGTTCCTTCACGAGACATAGTGGTTAAAAAAAATGCATATTAATATGTTAGTTACTATAGCAACTATATATATATTATACTTACGGCTGAAAAATTATATAATATATGTAAGTTCCTAAAACGGTAAAAAAAAATTAGATACTTAATAATGGCCTAATAAAACAATGTGTTGTTAATCTTTACCAAATACACATTTGAGTAAAAAAAATTAGTTTGCTGCTCGATTTTTTCCCTCTGCAAGGAAAATTGAGGGACTATATGTATAGAATATTTTATGTTTGACCTAATATACATTATGTATGTCCCTACATGAGACCTAGGAGGAATCATATATTATAGAATATAATATTACTTTTGACCTAATAAAACAATGCGTTGTTAATCTTTATTAAGTTCACATTTGAGTAAAAAAAAATTAGAATGCTGCTCGACATTTCCGCTCTGAGCAATGGAAATTGAGGAATTATATAGAATATATTATGTTTGGCCTAATATTATGTAAGTTCCTACATGAGACTTATAGCTGGTAAAAAAATACATATTATGTGAGTTACAAGGCGGAAAAATAATATAATATAAGTTCCTAAACGGTAAAAAAAAATTATATAATTAATATTATGTTAGTTTCTGCACACTAATCTTTTATCTTTTGTTATACAATATATCTCGTGGGAAATAGACCGGCTGGCGTCATAGAACAGTATAAGTGCCTTAAGTTAAGAAAAAAAACTCTTTAAAGAGGGTCTATAACTTTTAAACATTTTTTTGGTTATGGGCAATTCAACTTTTTTAAAAATGAAATCGAACTTATGTTCTGATGTTTTTTCAACGCTTTTCACGTTTATCGTAATTTTAATATTTTACAGGCCGCATTGACCTCTGTTTTTAAATATTTTAATCTCCAACTTAATAATATGTATTTAAAAATAAGAGAATGTTAAGCTTTTTCTTTTACAAATTGTTTTAAAAACTTATACTAAATGATCCCGTGCACTTCGTTTCCCGTTAAATGCACCAACTCTATATGACTCAAACTTTGTTCAATTCAGTAAAATCTGTTATCGAAAAAATCGATTTTGGTTTTTGGTGCAACTCTTAAACAAATGACCGCAGGTACATGAAATTTTGACTGAATGTTTATATTAGCATTTCTATACACGATAACATTTTCAAAATGTTTTGATTTATTTTGAACTGTTTAAGCACATTTTCATTTTGAATTTTTTTTGGTTTTTTTTCTAAAAATATCAATTAAATTTTATTTGTTGGTTAAAAAAACTTGAAAATGACCGCAGGTACATGCCATTTTGACTGAATGTATTTATATTAGCATTTTCTATACACGATAACATTTTCAAAATGTTTTGATTTATTTTGAACTTTTTAGGCACATTTTCATTTTTCATTTTTTTTAGTTTTTTTTCTAAAAATATCAATAAAATTTTATTTGTTGGTTAAAAAAGCTTACAAGCCTCCACCAGTACCTCTCAGAAGAAGACTCATTATTTCGGCATTCGGTATGACTGTCTAAATTAGTTGTCTCTCTATCAAACAAATTCACATTGTTCATCTTTTCCACTCACCTATCCATTGATCCCTTAAAAAACCATAAGGTTCTCTGACTGAAAGTCTCTAGAATATAATTCGTAAATGTTTCAGCGTGGACAGGTGTATCTGACATTAGAGCTACAAAACCATTGCTTAACTCGTCGGGCGATATACAACTAAGACCAAAAAAACTTTGAAGCCATTTGTATACTTCGGTTTTTTCCACGTAATGCTTATATAATGCTCTGTCACCTTTTGTAAAGATAGATATAGATCAACTTTGTAAAGATATATATTATATATATATATATATATATATATATATATATATTATATATATATATAATATTATATTGATGCAGGCGTAATAAATATTATATAGCCAATAACAAATATAATATATGTATTACATATAAATTCGTAGTCGCGAAAATATTAATGGTTAGGTGATAAAATAGATTACGTGTTTATGGCGTGTACCCAAACGTGTCTTGTATATGTGTACCCAAACGTTCTCTGATTTACCAGGTACAATTAATATAAAATACCTTTTATTTTATGTGTCCAAACGTTGTGTCTATTTGTACCCAAACGTGTTGGATTTTTTGTCATTTTGGGTAAATTTGACCAAACGTTCATCGCCCCTCTGACTATCATCATGTTATATTCCCGTTACATTATTACTACACATTTATATTTTAAACGCGAATATAACAATAAGTGCTCATTAACTTTGATTGCAGCATTCGGTTGGCGAATTGACTATTTGTAGAAACTCTCGTTACGGGTGTATGGATTTTGAGAGCACATGGTAATAGTCACAATTAGAAAATTGTATATGAAATTCTATAGATTGTATAAACCAAAATACATAATATATTGTCATCGTGATATCGACTGTCGAACACGACCCCGAAGAATCGCAAACCACTCGGGGGAACCAGCTGCAGCGATCTACTCGCTAGGTTAGGGTTTCAATATTTATACAATAAGCGTATAGATAATTCAAATATCATTAGGCAGATAGATACAACACAGTAGTAGGGCGGTCTTACTCGGAAACTTAGAAAAAACCAACATAGATTTACACGATTCTCAGACACGTGAGCACACACACGCACATACAAACAAACCTACTGCGACAAATAAATTGTCGAGCAAAAACGTCGTAGCAACAGGTTCGCCAGACGCGTCCCTTGCCCGTTGAAGCAGGTCATCGACCCCGCGTATTCACCGTACGTCTTTACGTGTTGTCTTATTATACCGTATTTGTGTATTATACACACGTATCTCACTAAAAAAAACTATTACCTCCCCCTATCGTGTATTTTCCCATTACTACATAGGTAACCGCATATATAGTTTTAGCAGTTCTTGTAACGTATACCATTTACCTATTACCTACCTACACATATTTATAACTGTTATTTCCCACAGCATTTTATCGTTGAACGGATCGCAAAAAAATGATAAATTAACAAATTTACGAAACATTTTAAGTTTTTTTTTTAATTAAAGGAAGGTTTCAAAAGTAAAAAAATTGTAGCACTTTTCAGGATATCCTAGAAAAACAAAAAATTAAGGAAATTAAATGATTTTAGGTTTATTTTCAACGAAATTCAAAGAGTATTGACATTGGGAACTTGTAGCACTGTTATTTAAATTATCATTTTAGATAATAATATATTACATTCGATAAGATTTTCAAAGTACTAAGTTTAATTTTAAGCTGTTTATAGACATTTGAAATTAATTAAATCATAAAATCATACTAAACTTCTGATTAATTTTGGGTAGACTAAAAATAAAGTAAAATAAATGCTTGTTTTTTGATAGGTAATAAAATACTATATATGTAAGGTATATTGTATATATAGTAAACTTTCAGTTTCTACTACCACAAAACAATCACTCTATGTGTAATCATCCATCTTTTTTTTTGACACAATAATTTGGATCCACAAAAATGGCGACACACGTCTCAACATAATAAATGGATTTTTTCAAAAGAACCAATTCTAACCCTAACTATAATATATAATAATATGTAAATTGAGATTGAGACTATCTTCACGACTCATTGTTTTTCTTATCTTTACGTTATCATAACGCTATAATAATGTAATTTATGTATACTTTGAAGTTTGAACACGTACAATATGAATAAACAATTTTTTTGGTGACACACATCGCGGTAATTCGTGACACACCTGATGAAAACTACTGCTCTATAGTGACCTCGGGATGGGAGGTTTCTCGGTTTTCGAATTATAATAGTATAATAATATTCAAAAACGCCCCTACCACCAATAGGTCCATTATATGAGGTATATGAGTCAAAACCAAACCATCAGCGATTTATTTCAAATAATGTAATATAATAATATTATTTAAACTATGTTTTTTTTTTTAAATCTCATTTTACTATTTCGGTTTCGGTAACAGAATAAACCAATAACTTACCACCCGGCACATAGCTGTTAACTCGTTAAGACGCCCGGTGCTAATATATTGTAAACAAAATTACGTTCTACGGGAATAATGATTGTGTTCTGTAAAATCAACCAAATTCGATAATTTTTTTTTTTTACTTATAGTGGGTAATATGCTACGCGTGCCACATTCAAATCCGTTTTTCAATATTTTTATCTGTGCCCTTAAAAATAATACAATGTTAAGATTTTTTTTTACAGATTTTTTTTTACCAGTTTTTGAAATAAAATAAAAAACAGAGTTCAATGAGGCCTTTCCTACAGTCATCTTTTCTTAGGTAAAAAAATAGTTATTAAAATCCGACAATTCTACTAGGCCTGAGAATTCATTATTCCTGTGAAGTTATTTATTTTGATAAATAATACACCGTATCACACCCTCCCCCCCATATTTAGGTATCGGGCAGTAGATTATTAAAAAAGTATTACAATTAAGGTGGTAACTAAAATATAAAATATAATTTTTAAATTGTATAGAATTGAGCACAATTTGAAAAACCAACACCACAAACACCAAGACAAACATTCAGCGTTGGGTTGCACATCATATTATTATATTATACGTATGATAAACGTTTTGAAACGTCTCTGCAAATATTGTAATGCACCTGATATTATACTGTACACAGTTTTACATTAAAATCTCTAGATTCTAGCTCTAGATTTATTTTGTTAAGCCCCTTACAAATTATATTATGTAAATATGTTACATATTTTCTTTGTTTCATACAACAAAACACCCTCTAAATATGTTGCTTGGAATTCGATGACTGTACATTTTTAGATATAAAAAACATTTTTTCTTATTTCATGAAAATAAATTTCGTGACATTTTAAAACCCTAATGATATATAAATCTTATTACCGTTTACCAAACTCAACAATGACTTTTTGATCTTTAGTGGATTATTAGTCGATCGTAGTTTAAACTAATTATACCAACACCGTAATCTCAAACACATTTTTACACTTTACATACATATGGAGAGAGTATATATTAGAGAAAAACAAATTGATACAATTTTCCGATGGAATAAAAATAAAAGAAAAATATTATTATGCAATTTTGTATTATGCTGCATGTAATAATATGTGAAATTTACATTTTTAATGGAACTAACTCGTCAGAACAGTTTAGGGTGCCCCTAGTAAAGATTTTAATTATATTTTTCTTTCTTTCTTTAATAAAATAAAATAATATATTTTCTTCGGATTCAGACGAAGTTTATAGCAGCTGCGCTCACTGGATATTATATCATATACATACCAGAAATACAATTTCTATACATGATAAATAGAGATACTATTAAACTATGTTTGACATACTGACATAGTACGTATGTTTGACAAATGTTTGTTTTATAGATCGTAGTATAAAATGTCATTCCCTAACTCCTCCGAATCTACTCGAATAACAGAGTGCTATTTATTCATTGTTTCGAGGTATAAATGCTGTAATTGAACGAGAACTTTATATACGTATTGTTCTCAGGTTGACCCATTTCTGTACATTTTTTAAGAGTGAGAAAAAACTTTATCGACTAAAAATAAAATAAATATACTTATTAATCACTACACAATAAACTCCCGCTATGGTCCCACAGATTTTAACAATAAAATAACAATGAATGTATATGTTTAAAATATTTATATATAATATATATATATATAACAATAAAAGTTAGTAACTTATATATATATTCAATTCTATAGTATAATACGCATAATAAGTTCTTCATTTCAATTATTGACATTAACAATGAGAATAAAGTGAAAAGAATAAGTACGAAAAATACAAAAACCTTGAAGAGAGTGTCATCATAAGTTGATTGATTGCTAACCAAAGCTCTCCTTAGTAGTATAATACTATAATATGAGTTCTTTCATGTCAAAATAAAAAAATTCCGAAGTAAAAATGCTCTGATTTTTTTTACACTTAAAAAAGTTAGAAAAAATAAAGTACACACGGTTGTAAAATAAATATATTGTTTCGATTCTCTCAGAAAAAGTGCTAGCAAACATGATAATAAGTAATAACGTTATGATTATAGTGTTATATTTGATAAAAAAAACTGTTTAAATTTGTAAAAGTAATTATTATAACACGTACATTTTACCAGCCTTAACCATGTTAGAAAATCGTTTTTTAGATTCTGAGTGGAACGATGAATGTATTGATTTTACAATGGTGTTTGTTTTTTTGTTTTTTTTGTTTTTTTTTATTTTTTTTTGTTTCTATCATCACGTTTTAGGACGAGCCTACAAATGCCATAGATCCGGTGGTAAATATTACTGTTGCGGAGCCACTGTTGTTCATGTATTAATTCGATATCTACGTCGGTGATAAGATAACATTCAAATAATTACCGCGTGAATTTAAATATTATAATTATTATTATTATTTATTAATACAAGTAAATAATTCAATTGAGTATTGTAATTTTTGTATCCTAAATCTAAATTATTATACTTATAACAAAAAAAAAAAAAAAAATTAAGAATGATAATTCTAACACGTCTTACAAAAAAAAAAAAATAATAATAATTTATTAAACTTTATCTAATACGTCCTACAAAATCCTACTTTTTTTTTACAGTTCATTATCCGAACAAAAAATCCTAAAATAAGAAATTTTAGTTTTCTTTATTTGCCTTGTTTTTTGCACCTGTAATACAAAAAAAAATTAGTTGCACCAAATTGGAATTAAAATTCAATGTAGACCTACGTCAAAAATTCTCTTTTGTGGTTTCATTTTACCCCTTTCCAACTTATTTTTTTGTTTCAAAGGCACAGTTTCAATTTTTGAAGCAGCAATGGAAACATGGATGGGTGCAACCAGTTTTTTATTTAACTGTTGTAGTTGTTCTCGTGATGTTATCTGCTGTAACGATTGCTCAATTTCTTGTAATATATTCTGCCTTAATTTGTGTAATAAAACATCTGAAAAAAATTTTGAAAATATAAATTAAATAAACATTTTTCAATTAATTCTTATTACCATCATCATCATGGTGTGATTGATTTTCCTCGTCTATACTTGTTGTCTCCATCGGTTCATCATCTTTACATGTCATCTTTGTCTGTATACTACGTCTGTGTGTGCTTTTTGTTTTTGTTGTTTGTCTACATTTGCTGTCGGTTTTTTGGCTGAGGAGGTTTATTGCAACGGCGTGAATATGCTTGCACATATTATTTTTTATTGAATGGTCCTTGCAATTACACGTGTAATCGTGGAAACACGCATTACATTGTGTGCAAGGAAGTAAACAGATCTCACCTTCATACAATGTACGAATTACTATGATGATATGTATTTCAATGTTAGATATAAAGTGGACCAATACTCAACAATCTACTTACCTGCTACTCTTAAAAGTAAAATAGGATATCTGGTAAATAAGTAGATGTGAACATATATAACCACTGGTAATGATATTTTTCTATGTCACACTTACAAAATCATCTCGTTCTAAGAAGTGTTTTATTTTTATATGTCGTCTTAAGGTATCTTTCCGGAAAAATTTTTTATTACATTCATGATATTCCTATAAAATTATCAAAAGAAGAAATATTTTACACGCCATTTTCTACTTATAATTACTTACAAAAAAATCATTGACACGGAGAAAATTTGTCCCTTCTAAGGTACGTTTTGGATGAACGCTTTTCTTATGAATTTTCAACCCTTTAAAACTGGCAAAGTCTTTAAGGCAGAGATTGCATACCTATTCAATAATATGATGAAGAAATGAAGTTTATAATTTATTTATACTAGTATAGCCGCATAGGCAGTGGCGTCCGCAGGGGGTGGCTAACGGGCCCCATGCCCATTGCCCGTATTATTATTACTTTTTCAAAAAAATATTAATCAAGTTAAACTGTCAACTATAGTAAGTAAGACATCAATTTCATATATGTCTTACCAGAATGAATTCATTTTTAAAATAACATTGTATTTGCATACCAATTTTCATAAATTATCTGTAATTTTTCGGTAAAAGTATGAACTAGGTACTTGTATAAAAGACCTTGTATTAAATTGTCTAGCCTTAGCTATACACATTTAATATTTTAAATATTTTGAACTACAAATTAACTGTGTTTTTGACGAAATTTGAACTTTAAATGCTTATAAAAAATAACCATGATGCCTATCATAATAATATTCATTTTTTTTTCTCCAATTATTTTTAACGAAATTATAGCTCTTAAATATATTTATTATTTTAAAGTCATAAAAATCTTTCAAATTCATTAACAACGTTCTTTCCAAAAACTGCATAACAAAATATATTTACCTTACAGTCTTTATAAGGTTTTTTCTTCTCAGTCCGAGAGATGTTTTTAATATGTGCAATTCGAATGTGCTGCGCTTGACTATATTTGTTATAAAATATCTTTGAACACTGAGAACATTTCTAAAATATTCAAAATATAAACATAAAATAAGTTACTGACATCAAAAAGTATATACAACAAATAGGTACTGCAGTATAAATTCTAATTAACTTACAAAAGAATCACTTTTGCACTTATGTAGAATTTCTATATGACGTATTAAAATGTCTTTGCGGTTGAACTTTCGATTACATTCATTGCATTCCTACAAATTTGAAACAAATAAATTTGTATCAAGAAAAAAATATATCAGAAGTTATAACTCTTGTCTCTTAAATACTTACGAATTTATTGTCAACGTCTTTATTTTTTTGGTGGTGAGTTGATTGATGTCGACTTAAATTATATTTTTTGGTAAAATTTGCATTACATTGTTTGCAAACAAAAGACATATTATACAAAATAATTAATACTATACGTATATTACTTAAACTTTTAATAATTTTATGACAACTATACCCTAGCAATAAAATAAATACCTGCAGCATTAATGTTCAGATACTACAGAGTACAGACTACACTAATACAAATTGTGTAGGTCGATATATGATGGTAATAATAATAGCAAGACAGGTCTTGACCCATATTCGGAGAGACATTTGATTGTAATAAAGATCATTGATATTAAACTATTAAAGATACAATTATATACAACGCGGGAATTCCTATACATGATTATTATTATTATTTTTTTTTTTGTAGCACGTGTTAGAATTATCATTCTTAATTTTTTTTTTTTTTTTTAGTTATAAGTATTATAATTTAGATTTAGGATATAAAAATTACAATACTCAATTGTATTATTTACTTGTATTAATAAATAATAATAATGATTATAATATTTAAATTCACGCGGTAATTATTTAAATGTTATCTTATCACCGACGTAGATATCGAATAAATACATGAACAACAGTGTGGCTCCGCAACAGTAATATTTACCACCGGATCTATGGCAATTGTAGGCTCGTCGTTTTAGGACAGTAAAAGTGTTTGGATTTTCTTCAACAGCACCTTTTCTGATAGGAAAGTGAATCTAGTTGGTGTATTCGGGTCGTAAAAAGTGAAAACTTCCCAGTAGTTTTCAAAAGCGGCGTGAAAAACAAAATAAAATTTAAGGAAAAACGGGAATTTATACACTAAAATCTGTTATCGAAAAATTTTGGTTTTTGGTGCAACTCTTAAACAAATGACCGTAGGTACATGGAATTTTGACTGAATGTTTTTATTAGAATTTTCTATACACGATAACATTTTCAAAGGTTAGGCACATTTTCATTTTCCATTTTTTTTTAGTTTTTTTTCTTAAAATACGAAAAAAATTTTATTTGTTGGTTAAAAAAGCTTGAAAATTTAATACAAGGCTCCTACTATATTGTTACAATAGCATTTGAAAAACATTAAAAATCCTTAGTCACAGTTTTTTTTTATAAGCATTTAAAGTCCAAAAATTGACAAAACATGGAAAAATCACGAAAATTAGCAAATTATAAAATAAACATTTAGAGGTAGACTTCCAGTTATAACAAATAGTATTTAAAATATAAATCCCTTCCCAATATTGTTCCAAATTTATTAGAATATTATTGTAAGAACTATGACTGTCCATTTAAATGTCTACTATTGACTGTTAAGTTACCGAACAATAAATATTATATTAAGTTTTAAAATATTATTTAAAACATTTAATATATAAATTAAATAATTAAAAATGCCAAATAAATGCCATGTACCAGGCTGTAAGACAGGATACGCTAGTGGAAATGAAGGAAAAAATATTTCATTGTTTAGAGCTCCAAAGGTACTGTGACTATATTATAGACAAAAAAGTATTTTCATGATTTTTTATACATTTTAAGTAGGTAATTACTAAATATCATTACTCCTCAATAATATATTATTATTTGGTACCTACTAATAATTTATACAATTTGATAAATTATTTGTACATAAAATCATTTTAGTAATTTTCAAGATACTGATACCAATACTTTAAATTTAAATATTATAATTTAATATGATAATTATTAGGTAGGTAATAAACAATATTTTTATAATTTTTATCTTGATGTAATATTAACTATAATTAATAAATAATTATTAGGTACATTGTACATATTAAGTAAATCGATTTTAACCTTTTGTAAAAATGTATTATATATTAATTTATCTTTATTACAATACTCCTATAGGCTATAACATATTTAATTTTAAGTTTCTTGTTTTTATAATATGATTGGGATATAAATATAATTTTAATTTTAATTAAACAACACATTTGTTTATGTTAGTAAATCTAGTTTAGTGTTTATACTAACATAATTTGTAAAAAATATTAACCAAATCAGGATATTATTTTTAAATTATAAGTCACAACACAGAACTCTCGCCCGGGGGGGGGGGGGGGGATGCAGGAGGACTCAGTCAACCCTACCTCTGATGACGGTTAAAAGCGTCCCATTTAACAAATTAGAATTTTATACATTAGGCATTATACATACAATTATAAATGGAACGCTTAAAAATTAAAATTATATGGAGACATTAGTCCCCTATGGAATTTTCCCCACTTTAAGTCCTGAGAACACTCATAACTATACAGTATACAGACAAATGAAACAATTAAGATTTAAATTAAAAATAAATATATTACAAGTAAAACTAAAAAAATTACATTAAAAATTAGGTATTTGACAGATGTTGAGGAAAGATAAAAAAATTTGTAGTAAGGATTTTGTTTGTGCTTTTTATGTTCAATCAGATGATATACTGACACATTTTGAAATTGAAATACTAGGAGGATTAGTGTATTAGTGACAGAGCAAAAATATCCTATTAAAAACAAAAAAAATTATCAAAATAAGTTGTAACTACTTCTTTAATATTATATGTGATAACTACCTACATATATGTATATAAGTATATTATTTTATGTATTATACTTAGGCACATTACCTATTATTATTAATGTAATAGTGTCTTAGATATAATCAAATATTTTAAGAGTAGGTACCAAGTACCAATAGTAGGTAGGTAAATATTGAATCAAAAGTAAATATAAAGAAATAAGTATATACAATTATATAAATAGATCTGAACTACTGACAATATATAGAAATTATTAAATTTTAATAGGGCTGCATTCTGTTATCTGCAATTTTGCTATAATTTTCAATTGTCAACTTCTAGGCAGTTTGATGAAATGGGTATTTTATAAGGCAATAAATGATTTGCAATATGAATATCATACTTTAAAATTATTTTATTGAAATACCAATAAATAAACGTAAATACACACAGTTATTTTCCATTATAAATACAATATTTATTCATTTATTAATTGCAATAAAACACAATACACATGTACCTATCTAAAATATATAGTGTCTAATGCAATATTATTCAAATACCCGGCCTTCGAAGCTTGTGGTGCTCCCGGTGGATATTATTTAAACTACAAATTTTGCAGTCGAAAACTTTACTAAGCCGTTTTTTTTCTCCTGGCCAAGACGAGTGTTATCACCTTCTCTTCTAGTCTAGTCTAGTCTTATCCCTATCATCTTATCAGTTATCGTTGATAAAAAAAAACCAAAAAATAAAAGACCTTAGCAAAAAAAAACCATGAAAATAAAAACCAAATTTTTATATTTATTTGTATTATGTATTTATGTCATATTATTACAATATTATATATTACATATTTACAAAAGTTACACCAATTCAAACAACGATCACAACAATAATAATAATAATTTATATTCATATTAGAAATTCATTTTACATTAACTATAATATCTTCCAAATTTTAACCTAAAATCGTTGTTTTAAATTTTCAATCCTTAACTATAAAAATTGAACAATTTTTAATTTTTAACTACGTTTTAAAAATATTTTACAATACAATAATAAGAATTATAATTTAAAATAAGTTTCAAGTTTAAAAAAATTGTCAATACAAACATACAGTCTAAAGTTATAATAAAAATAATTTCAAATAAGTTTTACGTTTTAAAAAATTGTAAGTTTAACATTGTCATGTTGTAAATCGTCATATATATGTAAAAAAATAAAATAAATCATAAAATAATAAATGTTAAAATAAATCATAATTAAATAATTAAATATTGTTTACAAGTAAGAATGATAGAACGTTGGTGTAATACTTATTGTTAAAAATTCAGTGGAATTTTTCAATGACTCTAATTTGTGTACCCTCAATTGATGATAGAGTTGATAGATGTTGATTTGGTACTTTTTTTTAAAAATAAATCTTGCTCGTGGTTCAATTTTTCTTTTTCTCGTCAATTTTAAGTTTGATGTATTCTTAAAATCTATATTTTTTCCTAACGTTGTCAATATATCGCACTGCTTAGTTATATATATTATTTGATCTTCTTCATTCATATTTGCTCGACTATGCATGCCAAGTATCATTTCTATTTTGTTTTTCATTTCTTCATTTTATTTTCGTGTCATGTGGAACCAACTAGACAATTCTGATTCGATTTTGATAATTTTTTTTCTTTATTAGGTATACAAATCTAATTTTCGCAGTGTTCAGAGGACTTAACAGTAGTATTTGTTGTCTCCGTCTTACAAGTGCGTAACATAGCAAATGCATAGCAAATCTCAACAGAACACGTGTAACTTCGTTAGTTTAAACATTAGAGTAAGTGAAAATTGATGGTAAAAACATTATCTGTCATTTTATCTTATTCACGTTTTACGAGATATCATCTCAGTCGCGTTTTATATGTTTGTATGTTGGTTTTTTACGATATTTCAATTTTTTAGCAATTTATGCGTATATAATATACCGTAAATTAAAAGTGCTCATAACCCAAATGGTTATATGGTAATAATAATCAATATTTGGCATTGGCGTTTCACTAGTAAACACTGGCTATAATATAACAACTTACTGTAGTCTGTAAAAGCAAATATTTATTATTTATTTTATAAAATAGTAGTTTGAAAACAGAAATTGATGAACAAATATGCAGTACTAAAGCACGAAACTCATATAAAGTTTAGGTACATGCCAAACAAACCTCATAAATGGGGTTATAAGTTTTTGTACTTAGTAATTTTAAATTGTTTTTTGACAACTATCATACCACATTACCACTGTTAGAGTATTTAAAAAAGACAAATATATCTTTAGGTAGGTACTGTTAAGAGAAATAGCGATTAAAGAATGTTAAGTTAACTTTAGTTAGTCAGATAACTGTATCTCAACTTGTTATTTATACAATTTATGTGTAGGTAAGTACATTTCAGGTTAGATATAATGCAAAAGGTATTATCTATGTTTTATTATTTAAAAAAATATTCATAATGTTTTTATTTTACAAAATAATGTTGGTAATTTGTTATTTGTAATATTTAGTTTGTTTTTGACATGTCAGTCAATTCAATTTATATTTTATGTTTATACGTAAGTGTTTACGATTTTTTTATTATTTTTATTTCTATAACTCTTTTGTTACATAACTATATATTCATAACGCAATGTTACATTTCTAAAAATATATATTTTGTTTTGTAATTGACAACTGAGTCAATAGGATCTAATAGGGTCTTAGATCAATAAATCAATCAATAAATAATAGATACAATTTCCCATTATAAATGAGTGTATTATTATGATATTCCTAAATTAAAAAAAAAAAAAAATATTTGTACGTAGGTATGCATTATGTCATAATTAGGGATAATAATATAATTATTATTTGTTGCACTAAACAACCATTTTTTTTTTAAATTTCAACCTATGTAGTTAAGCATGCTAAAAATGATGAAAAAGTCTGAATTTGGTGGTCAGACTTATTTTAAAGTTATAGATAATTGAAATTGTTGTTATTTTCATATACTGCACCTGGCGTGGTCAATCGCTCGTTGCGCTCGCAGCTATGTAAATCCACCATTGGTCAGTGTCAGAATTTTTTTTGCACCATAATTTATAAAACGTTGATTTACCTAGGTTTCCAAAAAAAAATTAATTGAAAATTTGTGATAAGCGTGTAAAACTATAAGCGTTGTACGTGTGAGGAAGACACCGAAAATCGTATACTTCGTATAACATTGTTACGTGCATCCCTTTCAGGAATCCAAAAGATGTTACTTTAAAATAAAACAGTACTCAATTTAGAATAGTAGTCGAAATACAGTTTTTATTATAACAATAAACATGAATAATATCGTCGTAGTAATAGTAGTAGTATAAGCTCGTCATAGTAGTGTGTAGTGACTTGTCTCCGGTCTTGGTGGCTCTGGTACATCTGATCGTGCTGTTATCCTGGCCTGTATATATATGATGTCGGCTCCTTTGAGTTGGTCGGCGCTTGGACCCAGGTGTATTTGATGTGTTTGTAACAGTTCCGGGAAACGGCTATTCTCGCAGAGAGTTGTTCCTGCCGCCGCTTTTTGGGCGAGGCTGCATCTACGCGATCACATTTCACGGAGAGTGGTTTCTGCCTCAGGTTAATTACCTATATGCACTTATACGTGGAAGGATTGTCTACTCGTATACTATGGAAATGAGTAAAGACTAATTCCTTTACAACATAAAAACTAATGATATTCGGAAATTAATTTTTGCACCAAGGTACTTAACTGGTTGGAATACATACATTTCTGAAAAAAAAATTCAAAAACTCGTGTAGACAACAAACTTGATTTATACCGATAAATTTAAGAAATTTTTTGTTTAAAAATAAATTTTATATTTACTCACCCTCCCACCACCCATTCAAAATTAATAAGCACGCCTCTGCCTACAATAGATAACTGGTACCTCGCTGTATAATGCGTTACATAGGACATTTTAAAGACACTAATATAAAAACGTGAGACTTATATTAAATGTTAATTCAATAAGCATATGAATTCACTATATGATTTATTATTTTATTAATTTGTGTGACGTGGGGCGTCTGTTTAATTACAATAAAAATAATTGACAATATTATTCGAAATGCATTTATAACATGGTATTTGTTTAAAGTTTCCATGAGTTAAAAATGTATTGTTTTGTGTAACCATTAACCACAAAATAGAATGCGTGAACATAATATTATGTTTATTATTATTATTATAATTATTATTATACCTAACCTACATTAAAATATATATTATAATAAATTGTAATAGTACAGAGTATAAACAATAATTATTCTAGGTCAGAAAATATGTTTAAGCATTAAATTATAAGCATTATAAGCATTTTGGAATAATGTAGTAATATTATACAGCCTTACAAGCATGGTGTTTTAATTTCGTTCAAAATAGGTTCGTTTCTTAAACACTAAGTACCAGAATAAGGTAATCTTATTATCGTATTACGTATGATGAAAAATATATGCTCGGTTAATGCATTTATTAAAACACATTACACTTCATATATTATATGTATTATATGTTTAGATACAATAGGTATATACTATATATACCTAAAATTAACAACCTTTTAAGTGAAAATTTTTTTTTTGTGAGACTAATGGAATTCAAAAAGTACCTACCCATACAAGGAATTAAAACTGAGCTTCAGGACCATAGCCCATGACCATCATTCAATGTATACAATACAAATACTAAATGTATTATATGTAAGTATACCTAAATATTAGTAAAATTGTTAATTTTTTGTGTATTTGTACGAGACAAGTAATGGAAATAACGTTTCAATTTTCAACTTCAGTGTCTTTTCTGATAGGCATTTAATTTCAGGAGCTCAATATTTAGAATTCCAAGAGTTTTCAAATTCTTCGAAAAAAAAAAAAAAAATTAGGTATGGAAAATCGGAAGTTTTTAGACAGAACCAGTATTGTCAAAATTGATTTTCTTTCTTGGTGTAACTCTAAAAAACATAATCGTAAATTTTTACCTAACATTTATATTACTATTTTCTAGATCTACTATAGTATTTCCATTTACTACATATTCATTCATCATACATTGATTGAACAAGACTCAAGAGTACATGCAACAAGTGTAACTAAAATGTCTGGATTTATAGCAACTAAAAATAACAAAATATTAAATATTTTAGTATTTATTCGGGAAAGCTTGGTGTAATGATTTAAGTTTTTAAAGCTACAAAATACATGATTCAAGATTCAAATATTAACAGTTGTATATTATTAACTTCTATAATAAATTATGTTCTCATCATAAACAATGAAGACAAATCATCAAGTCAATGAACTGTTGGTTTGAACACTTGCGAGTTTAATATTTATTTATTATATTATTCAATAGATAAAAGCTTGTATATACGAATCGAACCCGCACAAACTGGCTACTACTTAAACGATCAACGAACTTTTGTCATTAAAACAAATCAAGTAGAGGGATAATCTCACTATATAACATAGCCCCGATCAGCCCTTTTATCATACGTGATTTTAGATAGCTATTATAATCACCTCCATGCCATACCATCTTTCAAATTAATAATTTAGACTTAGAATTTTTCAAACGAAAATATTTTTGAACTTTGAAATATCCTAGTGAATCGACATATATTTTAGATTCTGAGCGGAGCGATGAATGTATTGGTTTTACAATGATGTGTGTTTTTATATTTTTATATTTTTATATTTTTGTGTCTGTCATCACGTTTTGGGACAGTAAAAGTGCTTCGATTTTCTTCAGTAGTACCTTTTCTGATAGGAAAGTGAATCTAGTTGGTACTTTGGGGGGGTCAAAAGTAAACATTTTCCAGTAATTTTCACAAGCGCCGGGAAAAACAACATAAAAATTAAGGAAAAACGGGAATTTTTACGCAAAATCGATTTTCCAAAAAATCGAATTTGGTTTTTGGTGTAACTTTAAAACAAATGACCGTAGATACATGAAATTTTCACTGGTTGTTTATATTTGCATTTTCTATACACGATAACATTTTCAAAATATTTTGATTTATTTTGAACAGTTTAGGGACATTTTCATTTTTCGTTTTTTTTTCGTTTTTTTTCTAGAAATATCAATAAAATTTTACAATGATGTGTGTTTATTTATTTTTTTTTTTATTTTTTTTGTATCTGTGTACACGATAAGTAGTCGAAATAATGCTTCGATTTTCGACTTCAGTATCTTGTTCGATTGGAAAGTGAATATCGTTGGTGCATTGGGGAGGTCAAAATTTAAAATTCCCAGTACTTTTCAAAAGCGCCAAGAAAAACAAAAGAAAAATTAAGGAAAAAACGGGAATTTTTACGCAAAATCGATTTTTCAGAAAATAGAATTTGGTTTTTGGTGTAACTTTAAAACAAATGACCGTAGGTACATGCAATTTTCACTGGTTGTTTATATTTGCATCTTCTATACACGATAACATTTTAAAAATATTTTGATTTATTTTGAACAGTTTAGGGACATTTTCATTTTTCGTTTTTTTTTTCGTTTTTTTTTCTAGAAATATCAATAAAATTTTATTTGTTGTTTGCCAAAGCTTGAAAATTTAATAGAAGGCTCCTAATATATTGTTTCAAAGGCAGATGAAAAATATTAAAAATCCTTAGTCACAATTTTTTTTTATAAGCATTTAAAGTTCAAAAATTGACAAAATATGGAAAAATCACGAAAATTAGCAAACTATTTTGAGTTAAGAATTCGTAAAAATTTTTCTTTTTAAATCTAAGATTTGAAAATCTAATACAAGATCACTCACAAGTTTGTCTACCTTTATCAATAAAAAAATCTCTACCGGACAGTCAAGTTAAATTTCTATGAGCGTTTGAAATTCAAATTTTTACAACATTGGATATTCACTCGATTACTCATGTAGCGATTTCCTTATTTTGTTGCAATTCAAAAACGAACAACTGTAGATACATGAAAATTTCACTCAATGTTTAAATTAGCATTTTCTATACACCATACAATTTTGAAAATATTTTGACTCTTTTTGAGATGTTTATGGACATTTACAGCTTTCAATTTTTTTTAGTTTTTTTTTCTATAAATATCAATAAAGTTTTATCTGTTGGGCCAAAAAGTGTAAATACAAGGCTCCTGATATATTGTTACAATAGCAGTTGAAAAATATTAAAAATACATAGGCACAGTTTTTTTTTATAAGCATTTAAAGATCAAATTTTGACAAAATTTATCAAAATCTCGAAAATTATCAATCATTGTAATTAATAAATTATAAAATGTTCAGTTTTTATAGCTAAGGATTGCAAATTCAACACAAAGGTTCTCGTAAATAGTTCATACTGTAACCAAAAAATCTAAAAAATATATGAACACACTTATTTTTACAGACATTTTAAATTCAAATTTGGACGAAATTACATATTAAAAAACCTAGAATAACTATTTTAGTTATTTTGTTGTGATTGAATAATATTATTCGTGGGTACTTGAAACTTCTAAAGTGTACTATTATATATCTATGATAGTATCACGGTTTTTGTTGATGTATAACGTGTTATAAGTATCTAATGGATATTGTGATATGATTAATTTGGAATTTATTATAGGTACCTATTATAGGTCAATTTTTTGTTTAATACCATAGATATGTATATAATATGTCTTATACATAGACTGACATACCGTCACCGCTCAGAATCGTTTTTCTTATATAATGATATTATATCATTGAATTCAAATTTAATACCATCCATTATACAGTGACCCACTTGTAACCTACTGTACAGCAGAGCGACACCCACTTGCCCACCTTTTTTAACATTTCATATTCTATTTCATCTTGAGTTTTAATTAAAAGTTTAACATCGTTGTGAAATTAATAACATAAACAGTTTAAATACAATTAAGAGTCGATCGTACTGCATTTTATATTCAATCACACTCATCCTATCTTTTCATCGTCATCACCAGCTGTCAGAGGGCGTGCTCTACACAAGTAACCAGATTTTTTTAAAATTTAATTAACGCAAGTGTAAATAGTGGTATAGTATTCAAATTAATGAACATATTATATAGGTAATAGGTAAGATAAATGATAATGTGATATTAAATAATTAGTTTTATATATTATTGTGATATTATAACACCACTTGTACTGACAGAATATTGTACTAGAATAGGCATAATAGAATTAAAAAAGTTTTTTAACACTACTTTATTTATTTTATTTATACCTACCTAAGCATCTTTTATGACTAGCTTTAGTTCTCTATAGATTTTGGATTTCATTGATTCTGTCAATCGTTTTTTTCTTGGGGAAAAGGTTAAGGACTCCGCCTTACCCATAATTATAATATATTAAAATAAAATAATATTCGATATCATCTTGGCATTATGACTAGATCGTGGGAAAGCAATAGTTATTATTAACGATTAGGTATAACATTTTAGCATGGACATATATTTTGCACAAGCACCACCACGTTGGACTATCTTTCAAATTAATACTTAGTATATTCTGATCGACAGTATTTTTTGACTTAGAAAATATTCAATTTATTTTCAATCACACGCATCATTTCCGGTCATTGTCACCTCTACGAGGGCTTAAGACGCTATTCAAGTAACGAGGTTTTTTTTTTTATTGAATTAACACATAGCTTAAGTGTAGATGTAGGTAAAATATCTAAATTAATGAATATAATATATAGGTATGATAAATTATAACATATTATGCGATATTATAACACCACTTGTACTGACAGAATTGTAGAATTGGAGTCGAATACTAGAATACTATAGGCGTGTTTACGGGTATGGCCAACCTGGCCATGGCCAGACCTGCTAAATTAGCTGCCCCCCATTATATTATTAATATTATAAAATTCTTATCACAGACAATTCGCAATATCTTTAAGGTTAAAGATGTATTATTACAATAATAATTGAAAAATGGTAAAAATACCTACATAGGCAAAATTTTTAAATTTTTTTATAAGCATTTAAAGATCGATTTTTGACAACAATTAACAAAATTATAATTTAAAAACCCTATTAATGTATTATCTTATTCTGTGGTCTAAGCATTGTAATTTTTTATTTTTTTACATCATGAAAAATTAATAATAACATAATTACCTAATTTAATTGTTTACAAATTAAATTGTTCCATTAGTAATGCCGTAATGGGCGATGTTACTTGTAATGGGGTAGCTGCCGCTGGTATATCTATTACCTACATAATATTTATATTTTATTTTATGATATTCCCTGTTATAAATCTTTAACAATACCATAGCTTATTATGTGAATGATTGTATTTATGCTATATATAGGTTTAGTCAGCAATGTGATGAGTATATGAAAGTATATACTTACCAATGAACTTAAATGTGTTGTATGGCCCACTATGCCAAAACCTGGCTGAGGCACCCCAATTGTCAAACTTTTCAACACTCAACATAAATGAACACAATAAATATATATAGTATGCATTATTTTTCACAAAGGTTTAGCCTGGTGAATTTCTAGATTAAATTTATGAGTTATATTACTTTTTAATATTATTAAATTACATACCTACCGAAATATACGTTATACACTAATTATTTATCAAGTTAACAATTACAGTTTACAACGATAGCTAAAATATATAAAATATTAATATTAATATCAACCAAAATGTATTACAGCTCATCCATCAATTTAATATACCTACATACAAAATATAATGTAGGTAGTAAATATTAATTATAATTTATAGTAAGTTATAACTATATAGTGATATTAATAATAATAGTGAGACATAGGTTAAAATATAGATTTAAAATTAATATAATAGACGTTTTGGTTTTTGGGTTGAGCAACATTTTTTTTCAGCTTAAGTCTTAACTGCTTGAGACTTCAGTCAATGACAAAAATATACAAAACAGTTGCGGATATTCCAGGGGAAAGATGGTTTCCTATGATTGGAACGAGGCGGATCTTTTGGAAATTCATCGGCTTGTATAAACTGAATGCTGTTCACTTTACATACAAATTTATACTATAACAATAAACCTTAATATATTAAAAAAGTTAGGTATATGATTATTTAATTTTTTTCCCACGCTCAGTAGTTACGCGTCCCGCTTGCGATCGATGAAAAAACATTATTGGTGACCTACATATTATTATCATCGTCAGTCTATAATAGACATATATTATATACTTATCTATGGTATTAAATTATATGGAATTTATGAATAAATTATTCATTGTCCCTTAAAATATGCACAGTCTTATCATTGAGCATACTTCTTATTCCTTATACTATGCTAGATTGTATGGATAGGCCATAATATTTTGATTTTTCAGTTTCATATATCCCCGAATAATATTTTTAAATTACAACAAAAAACCAAGATCGTTAATATTAATTTAAATATGTAATTTCGTCCAAATTTGAATTTAAAATGTCTGTAAAAAATAACTGTGTTCATATATTTTTAGATTTTTTGGTTACAGTATGAACTATTTATGAGAACCTTTGTTTTAAATTTGTAATCCTTAGCTATAAAAACTGAACATTTTATAATTTATTAATTACGATGATTGATAATTTTCGAGATTTTGATAAATTTTGTCAAATGCGATCTTTAAATGATTATAAAAAAAAATTGTGAATATGTATTTTTAATATTTTTCAATTACTATTGTAACAATATATCAGGAGCCTTGTATTCATTTTTCACACTTTTTGGTCCAACAGATAAAACTTTATTGATATTTATAGAAAAAAAAAACTAAAAAAATTGAAAACTGAAAATGTCCGTAAACGGCTCAAAAAGAGTCAAAATATTTTCAAAATTGTATGGTGTATAGGAAATGCTAATATAAACATTCAGTGAAATTTTCATGTATCTACAGTAATTCGTTTTTGAATTACAACAAAATAACGAAATCGCCACATGAGAAATCGAGTAAATATCCAATGTTGTAAAAATTTGAATTTCAAACGCTCATAAAAATTTAATATGCCCTTCTTATAGAATTTTTTTTTTTGATAAATGTAGGAAATCTTATAAGGAATCTTGTAATACATTTTCATATCTTAGATTTAAAAAGCAAAATTTTTATGAATTTCTAACTCGAAATAATTTGCAAATTTTCGTGATTTTTTCATATTTTGTCATTTTTTGAACTTTGAATGCTTAAAAAAAAAAAAACTGTGACTAACGATTTTTAATATTTTTCATCTGTCTTTGAAACAATATAGTAGAATTCTTGTATTAAATTTTCAAGTATTTTTACTCAACAAATAAATTTATATTGATATTCATAAAAAAAAAATTAATAAAATTGAAAACTGAAAATGTCCCTAAACAGTTCAAAATAAATCAAAATATTTTGAAAATGTTATCGTGTATAGAAAATGCAAATATAAACAACCACTGAAAATTTCATGCATCTACGGTAATTTGTTTTAAAGTTACACCAAAAACCAAAATCGATTTTCTCGAAAACAGATTTTGCGTAAAAATTCCTGTTTTTCCTTAATTTTTCTTTTGTTTTTCCCGGCGCTTTTGAAAACTACTGGAAATTTTAATTTTGACCTTCCCAATGCACCAACGATATTCACTTTCCAATCAAACAAGATACTGAAGTTGAAAATCGAAGCATTATTTCGACTACTTATCGTGTACACAGACACAAAAAAAATAAAAAAATAAAAAAAACACACATCATTGTAAAATCAATACATTCATCGTTTCACTCAGAATCTAAAAATCACATTGTAGCCTGTAGGTATTTCAAAAATGATTTATAGTTGATAACACATATCTAGGTTGATTTTCAGATAACACATAGGGGCGGTTTTATTCATAAATAGATTATTTTTCTCTGAACCCAGAGAAACAAATCCTCAAAATCATAATTTAGGCCCATAGGAGGTATTTGTTAACGACGATATAATAATAATTAGTATATCTAATATGTACATTGAAGTAGAGCAACAAAATAATCTATAGGGAATATTCTGTATGCATGATAATGAAATATTATAAGTTTTTTAGTTTTATATATTATTAACCAGCAAATTCAATTTTTATTAGTGTTAGAATAGAATATCTTAGCCTATATTTCCAAGTTATCTTTGCCTTTGTCTTACTAAAGCTGCATAATATATCGAAATCCAGAAGTTAGAATTTTGTATATGTAGTTAGATTAAAAATTAGAGATAATTGACCTATAATAAGACATAAATGTAACAACATTACTTGTGTTTTCTCGTTGGTTTTTGTGCCATATTTTAATTTTTAAGTTCGTTATGAATATATAAAATATTAATATTTTATAATAATCAAAATTAACTTGAAAACAAAATAAATTATTTTATTTCATTAAGTTTATTCACTCGACTGTAATTATTGTTTAAACTTTTCTTCTACATAATACCTATATTAAATTAATATATGCGTGTATTTACATTAAAATATGATTTTTCAAATAAAACAATTACTCATTGATGTATTCTTAAATATTTAAAACTAACCATAGCTAGGTACCAGTCTTGTAAAGTATTTGAGTAAAAGTATTTGAGTAAATGTATTTAAATACTTTTATTGTATTTAGAATACTTTTTAAATACTTTTTGAATAAAGTATTTGGAAAGTATTTTAAATACAGTTTTGGACGTATTTGTATTTGAAAATCAAATACTTTTATTTAAATACTTTATCGATTTTTTTTTCAATAATAAATGATTATTTATTACCTTTTTTCTCAGAAATCAAATTAATATCATGACTAAATAATAATATAGTCATGAGTAATATCATTGAAATTTAGTAAGTTTATTCCCGACATAGCCTCCTAAAATGCAAAATATTATTGTTAAACTCCAAACAATAAACATAGAACCATAATGAAGCGAAACTCAATCAGCTGATTCGGTTTACGACTTTACGTTTACCTATGATCTTATTTTTTTTCCTGTTGAATAATTGAATAGTATACATACGTAATATATACATTAATACAAATATTTTCACTACAGAAATATAGCATTTATAAATAAATTATTTTCTCCCGAAGCTAGGTTTGTTGTGGAGATAAAGGTTCTTATAATATCTATTTAGTTCTCATACAATAAATATTTAAAACGATCATTCGGTGATTATTAACTTATCATACAATTATAGGTACCTTGGTTAGTACCAGAATATGGAACATGCATTATAATATATGAACTATTAAGTATTAACTATATAATAATAATTAATATGTACAGTTTGAATGAGTTTGATCTCATGGTCAAATTTAAAGTTAAAATATCAGAGAAAAAGTATTGAACCCAAAGGTAAAACTTAAAACAAATGTATTAAAATAAGTATTTGTGTTTAAATACTTTCTAAGTATTTGTATTTGTATCTCTATTTAAATACAAATTAAAAGTATCTTTTTACAAGATTGCTAGGTACCTACCTACCTATTACTCAAAATTATTTTTAAAATAAAATAATTAATTAGGTAGTTTTTAAAACAATTATGTAAATAAATAACAAGTTTAAATTAAACAATCTTTTGCCTTTAATGATTAAAAATGTTTAAACTCAACATTTAGGTAGGTACTCCAGTAAAAATATAATCACAAATATTTATAAAACCCATTTACCTAATAAACCATTAGTTGGTAGGAACATTAAAATAATAAATAGGTATAAATCTATAAAAAATATTAAATTAAACAATCCTCTGTTTTTATTTATTAAAAAACATGTTATATAAACACAAAAGTAAAAAAAATATTTCAAACATAACAAGTAAAAACATAATCATAAATATTTATAAAAGCCATTTACCTAATAAACCATTAGTTGGTAGAAACATTAAAATAATAAATAGGCATAAATGTATAAAAATATTAAATTGAACAATCCTCTGTTTTTATTTATTAAAAACTTATTTGTATAAACACAATAGTAAAAAAATGAATATTAAAACAATTCATAATACCTTTAGATATAGGTACCTAATAAACAATTAATTGGTACTTTAAATTAATAATTTTTTAGTAAAAACTAGAGTCAGTCATAATACATTTTCAATTTTCATTATAAAACTTATAGCACTAAAAATTAATACCTACCTAACTAATAATAATTTAACCATCATTTAGCACAGCAGATATGGCTTTCAGTAAATTGGTTTCAGAAAACGCTTCCCTTTTTTTAGGCATTTCTAAAATGTAGGTACCTAAGATATAATATTAATCTTTACTATTGTCTATTATAGAACAGAAGAATGCAATATAAAACTGTTTAAGTAGGAAGTACAAATTATATAGTTTGATTTTATAAGGTATTAATAAATAAATAGGTAGTGCCAATAATAAAAATCAAAATGTTTACTCTTCATTCAATTATTGGCACACAATGCCAATAACTAAAAAACTGAATAATTGTAAGACAGTTATTGGCATACCTACTAAATTAAAAAAATATTAATCTAAAGCTGATTTGAAGTATGTAATTTCATTTGAAATATTCTAAGGAATCAGAATATCTAAAGTTCAAATTATTTAGATTACTATTCAATCAATTAATGCCTATGTAAAAAGATATAATAAACAGTACAATATTGAAAGTTCTTACCTGATTTTGGATTTTAGCACGAATTAATTTTCGAGGGAAAAATATTCATATAACTGATAACATAAATTTGATATCAAACGTTGATTACTTAACTATGCAAGTGTGGCTAATTAACAAAAAAAAACTCCTCAAATTATCAATAACATTATTATTTATGAATAATAACATATCAAGGTGCCATTAACTATACCAGTGCCAATAACTCTACACTTTACCCTATTATAGTATTTCGTGAGGAACGTTTTTTCAGCTTCGTCGTGTCATATAAGACTTAATTTCAATAATATATTGTTGGTCTGTGGGGTTGATCGGGTTGTTAAAACGTAACAACGTTAAAACGTACGAACTAAATCTAAAAACAAGGCGCCAGAGCCCCAGAAGTATCAGGGACTCATGGTCTAATCGTTACTTTTCTTCAGTCTCGGCGGTGGCTGTTGCGGCGACTCGCGGCAGCATTTGTAGCTACTCCTCGATCATCGGCCATCACAGGTATATCTAGGATTTTTGAGCTTTCGTCCATAATAACTTTTTTATTCTTATCTCATTTTGGTGCAAATGTCTTCCACCTGTACAAACAGCTCGGGGTCCGCGATATACCATTAAATGTATATTTTAATAAATCAGCTATACATGAGTTCGAAGGTTATGCTGGACTAACACTGATTTCCCTTCGCTGTGGTTCAAAACTGTCTACGCAGCGGAATATGTGACCGTGCTCTTTCTCACGGGTACCTACATGGATACGTATAAACATAAATATATAATATATAATAAGAAATGCTTATTTTACAATACCTATAGTTATTTTATAATTATTCTTATACTACTGCTACTAAATGAAATGGGTTTATAACAATATATATTATATTATAAATATTTATTTTTTAGTAGACACCTACCTAGTTATACAATTTTCGAGTTTTGGATACAAACTCAACAAAATGTTTATTTTTGCCTGTTGTGTAGTATCACGATGTAGAGAAGATATCTTAGTAAATAAAATCATACTGTATACGGAAAACTATTTTGAGCAGACTTATATTAATAAGTATATTTTTTGTTATAATTGCTGTTAAAGTAATTATATCTTTAGTAGTACAGCGTAATCATTGAATAAATTTATGCCGAAACAATAATATTGTTACATAATTTACTCTCAACTTGATATCAAACTGTATATAACTTAACTTACAGCAGTACACTTTTTTTTTTAACTAATTTTTGGAAGGCCAATTTTTGTAACACATTATATAATATATATGTTATAGAAACGAAAACCAAAAAAATTAAATTAAATTAAATTAAATCGCTAACCAAATGTAGTATGTTACTAGATATTTTTCAATTGTACTATACCCAAAAATATATCTATAATTCCTCAATTTAATTTAACTTCATGTTTTTATCATACTTTTGGACTAAGTAGTGTGTTCACTTTCCTGATTCCTCGTTCAAATAATTAAATGAAAATATTTTTATATTCTGAGTGGTACGATTAATGTATTGATTTTACAATGATGTGTGTTTTTTTTATTTTTTTATTTTTTTTGTGTACACGATAAGTAGTCGAAGTAATGCTTCGATTTTCAACATCAGTATCTTGTTCGATTAGAAAGTTAATATTGTTGGTACATTCAGGATTTCAAAATTTAAAATTCCCAGTAATTTTCAACAGCGCCAAGAAAAACAAAAGAACAATTAAGGAAAAACGGGAATTTTTACACAAAATCGATTATACAAAAACCGAATGTGGTGTTTTTTGTAACCTTAACACAAAGTACCGTAGAATCATGGAATTTTCACTAGTTGTTTATATTTGCATTTTCTATTCAAAATACAATTTTAAAAATATTTTGACTCTTTTTAAGCTGTTAACAGACATTCACTGTTTTCAATTTTTCTACTTTTTTTTTTCTATTAATATCAATAAATAATAAGTTTTATCTGTTGGGCCAAAAAGTTTAAAAATTTAATTCAAGGCTCCTGATATATTGTTACAATATCAGTTGAGAAATATTTTTTATAAGCATTTAAAGATCGAATTTTGACAAAATTTATCAAATTTAAAATTGAATAATTATTTTGTAGTTATAAACTTATAAAATGTTCAAATTTTATATCTAAGGATTGAAAATTCAAAACAAGATTTCATGTAAGTAGTCAATTCTGTTAAAAAAAATATAAAAAATACACAAGCACAGTTGATTTTGATAGTCATTTTAAGTTCAAATTTGGACGAAATTAAATATTAAAATCAATATTAACGGTTTTGGTTTTTTGTTGTAATTTAAAAATATTATTCGGGGATATATGAAACTGAATAATCAAAAAATCAAAATATTCAATAAATCAAGATCTATGATAGTATCAGAGTTTGTTGTTGATGTATAAAGCGTTATAAGTACCTAATGGATATTGTGATATGATGAATTTGGAATTTATTATAGGTACCTATTGGCTATTATAGATCATTTTTTTTTAATACCATATATAAGTATATAACATGTCTCAAACCTAGACTGACATACCGTCTCCGCTCAGAATCCTTTTTCTTATACAATGATATTATATAATTTAATTCAAATTTCATACCATCTATTATACAGTGACCCACTTGTAACCTACTGTGCAGCAGTAGTCTGTTACAGTTGCATTCAAGATTTGATAAAAGACTAGAAACAATTATACCACTAGAAGGACTCATACCATCTAATTTGTCACATTATGATGACCAAGCAATCTTAGCTGCTGCTTCTATTTACGAAGATGACTTTTTAGTTAGTATGAATACATGTTTGAAAGCTGAGTTATTCATATGGAGAAATCAATGGCGATTGAGAGAAAATTTACCAGAGACTGCTGTAGAAGCAATTCAAAGCTTTTTCCAAATATAAAGAAGATTCTTCAATTATTTGCTACTCTGCCTGTAACATCCACTACTCCAGAACGTACATTTTCAGTTCTTAAAAGACTGAAAACATATTTAAGAGCTACAATGAATGAAGAAAGGTTGAATGGTTTGGCCTTAGCTACAATAAATAAAGATGAATTGGAATATGAAAACGTAGAAAAAGATATAATGACTGCATTTATAAATAAATCTCCTAGGAGGATGAAAGTTGTAGATTGGACATAATAATAGTATTAAAAATATTTACCTTATATTTATTAAGTTGTTTTCAATAAATTATTATAAATATAAGAGTGTTAAATATGTTGTTAATTTCAGCCGAATGTATTTAGTGTTATATGTGATCACATAATAAGTATACGAATTATCTCAATTATTATTTATAATGAAAACAGTAAAAATTTAATTTTTATAAGATTTTTTTTTTGCCCCCCCCCCTTTTAGAAATCCTGGTTACGCCACTGAGTGGGTTCAGTACAGTTTCTTAAGGTGAAAAATTGAGAGGGTGAAGCTCATCGACAGAGGGTTTCACGGAAACTTATAAATATGAAACTAACAAATTTTAATAGTACATTATAAACAATATACAAAATATAATTGTCTAGGTTTTTGTCTATGATTAATGATGATTGATGACATTGTTATTATATAAGTACTTGTTATTTTTCTTATATGTTAAAATACGAGAACAGAATATTATTTTTTTATTATTCATATTGATACCTACACGTTCGTACAAATACTGAAGTACCTAATATAAATGATATATACCAGTATAATATTTTACACGTAATACACTAATAGAGTAATACTGCGGTCCTCAACTTTTTTATATCCGCGTACCACCTACACAGTTTGAAAATGTTAAGCTTATTATAATGCATAAATAGAAAATTAAATATGTATAATTATATACCAAATAAATCAAATAATATCTAATATTATTATAATGTGAACGATCCATTCCATTTTTTTTTTATAAAGGGAGATGTTCTCAGCGTACATCCATCCACCTATGAACTTTCCACATACCACTTGTGGTACGCGTCCTACAGGTTGGGAAAATCTAAAGTGTCTCTCTATTAGTGACTAATACGTGTACGTAAAATGATTTTATAGATATTATAAGTATATTATTAAATATTTAGAACTGTCAGACTGAATTGAACCAAATCAGACTAAACCACATGTAACTTGGACCTTTTAATTTGTATACTGTTTACGAATCAAACAGGTAAAGATAATAGTGGTAATGGTATAACATCTATAAGTATTTAATCTTCGCTCTATGGTAGTGGCGAAAATAGAGGGGGATAAGCCCCTCATAATCTCTTAAAGCCCCCTCAAAAATAATAATATAATAAAAAAAAAATATGTCTTGTAGCTTGAGCCCCACTAAACATTTTTCCTAATTGCTATATTGCTCCAGGATAGATACCTCCAAGATACCTTATGGTGATGTGTAATAAGTTGGCTTTTTAAGCTATTTCTCCGTGAGAGTTTAACTAATAATCACGATAATTTAGTTGTCTACAACTTGTAAATGTGGTTAGTATTTGAAATTTGAATGCAACGATAAAAAACTATGCATTCGGAAAAATGATTCTGAATAAAGCTCAATAGGAAACTTAAATCTTAAAACAAATAATTATTTTAAGTATAAATTAAATAAACTAAATAATAACTTTAAAAAATCCCCCATTGTTGTCAAATTTGAGCAAACTCTTATAAAAAAAGTTAACAAACGATTTTTGATATTTTTTATTGTCGTTTAAATTAATGTATACCTACATAACATAATTACTGTATATATTGCATTATGGTATCTTGGTACCTATGGGCAATGTATTAGATTTTCAGGTTTAAATATCAATATAAAAAAACGTGATATTTCTATTATTTTCAAAGTTAAATATTATATATAATATATTGTTTCACCGTGAAACTAAAAAACAGTCTAGATGATACGATTGTGCTGAGATATAATATATCCAACATAAATTGATATTTTATAATATAATACATCATATATTAAGATTTAAGGGACCAACACAAGGGGTTGTACTATTAATCAAACGTATATGCAGTTGTATTTTGTTGGTAATAGCTTAACTAATATTTTTAAACAAGGTTCAGCATAAATATGTAAATAAATTACTTTATTCACAATAATATCATCAAATATAGGTACTTAGTAGTATATCAAAGGCTGACACTGACTGACCGTCTTCGCTCAGAGTCATTTTCCGTATGCAATGATAATTTTATACCTACCTACCTATCATTGAATTCAAATTTCACACCATTCATTACAGGCTAAAGTGACCTACTTGTTACCCATAAATTGTACCTATTATACCATTTGTACCAATTGTACAGCAGAGTGACACCCACTTGCCAGCCTTATTTAAATTTTAACATAGTATTCAATATTCTTATACATATTGTAAATTTTATACATTAAGGGAATTTTTTGTTAAATGTTGTCACTTGGCCCATCACATGGAAGTGTTTTGTATAGGTAATTACTAATTAATAATAAATATACCTATAACTACTTATACTATACTTATACTATAAATGTATTTTTTTTATGTATAGGTATTATACCTACTTACATAAAAACCATTCTGATTATGAGTGTAGGCGTGTTGCAAAGTATGCATTGGTATAGATTTGCATCATGTGTTTTTTGACAAATACACCTATATTACTAAATAAATTTAGGTTGGTAAGGGGACGTTTTTTTTTCTTACCTGTTGCACAAATTCCAATGGCATTCGTTGCAATAAATTGTGAATTATGAAAAATAAAAATGAATGTCTTTTGTATCAGCTATATTTTCATAGAAGTAAGTACCCTACTAATAGTAGGCTACTATAAATATTAAGTAGGTACATACAATCTATATAATTGCTATTTGCTAGTTCTTGAGTTATTCGGGTAATCGGGTCTCACTGTCAAAAATGATTTTAGGCTCATAGCCAGACTTTTACCTAAGATATTCTAAAGATAAAAATATATTTTATTACTTATAGACTATAGTGTAGCCACAGATCCGGAATAGATGGGCGAGCTACCTGGAAAATGTCATAGGACAGCTCTAAATCTGGGCTGGTCATAGGCTTAAGCATGGATAGTTTCGGATAATTATTTATCTGGATTAATTAATTTAAGTCAGTGTGAAGTGTATGTTAGTTTTGTAATGTTTGATTAAAAATAGATCTTTTAGGAACGGTTAAAATCCTAAGACTCGGTGTGCCGATATCTTTCCTATCCGGTACCGAGTTTAGGAGAATCCGCTACTTATGATTTTGTGAATTTACAATAAGGGGCTCCAGCATAGTATTATCATGTCTTAAGGAGTAATATTTAGGCAATTCACACAACAGAAACTTTTGAACTATATCTATGTGTGAGTAAATGAACATTAGTGTGTGTTTACGAAAATCGCTATTTAATGCCCCGTCGGGTAACTGTCGCACGCGCACGCACATTGAATTGCGATCCAATGACGAAAACATTTATAAGTTATACAAGTCATATAAGTTGTATAAGTTAATACTCCGTTATAGGTACAAGGTAATAGGTACAAGGTAGGTACATATATTTTTATTCAATACCTACCTATGTGAAATATATAGGTAATAATTGTAAAATGTATTGCTGAGAAATATTTTTGAACTAGGTACTGGAAAAATTCATTATAAATATGAACAATACAAAAAAAAAGTTAAAATTTGGCTAAACCATAGCCCAAGCATTGAAGCATCTGAGTTATAGTGTTCAGTGTTAATATAAAATATAAGATGTGAACCTGATAAAATTTAATATATTATATTATATAGCAACCGATTAATTAATTATACTTTTTTTTATTTTATTTTTATTATTCATATTTTGTCTTTTAATGTTTCCATTTTAAATTTTAAATTTGTAATGTTTATTATATTTTTGTCTTTTAATGTTTCCATTTTTAATTTTAATGTTTATACTACTTTAATTACTTAGGTTTTTTATTAGTACTCCAATTTCACCAATAAGAGGTTTTTCCTCAGTGTGTTGGGCCATTATTTTCGATATTCTTTTATTATAACTACTGTACTGTGATCATATTATGGCCAATAAAAAAAAAAAAATGGTTAGTTGTTTTTTGTCCCACCATATGACGCAACAGTTAAGACTTTTAGGCGTCTCGCCACTGTCATTGGCGATTTGGCCTTTATCGACTTTCGATATTCTCAAAAGCCACGTCACTCGAGATTTGTTTTTCTTTGAGGTCTTTGTTGGTGTATTAATTGTGATTCTGTCATATTTAATATTTTTTATACAGTTGTATGCTGTATACCTAAATTAATTTAATTTTAAATAATTAAAAATAAAAATTGACTCCAATGATGAATACAAACATAATAATAATGGCAGTCGAAATGGAATCACGTAAGTATGATTAATTATAAATACCTACCTAGTTATTATGCCAACTTAAATTAAATTAATTTTTTAATTTTGTACAATTAATTCATTTCACTTAAATATTTTTTGTTATACCTTTTCAAATTAAAATATTCAATTGTATTACCTTTCCAATAGTGATGTTTTTTCAGTTAATATATCATATTTAACATAGGTAATAATTTAAGACAAGTCATTATTATTATAAGTAACTATGAATTTAAAATAAAGTTCTTGTAATTATTTATTTTAGATTCTGAGAGAAACGATGAATGTATTGATGTTACAATGATGTGTTTTTTTTTAAATTTTTTTTGTGTCTGTCATCACCTTTTAGGACAGTAAAAGTGCTTGGATTTTCTTCAACAGTATCTTTTCTGATAGGAAAGTGAATCTAGTTGGTACTTTGGGGGGCAAAAGTAACAAGTAACAAGGACATTTTCAGTTTTAAATTTTTTTAACTTTTTTTTCTATAAATATCAATTAAATTGTATTTGTTGTGTAGAAAAGCGTGAAAATTTAATGCAAAGCTTCTGATATATTGTTACAATAGCAGTTAAAAATTATTAAAAATACAAAGGCACAATTTTTTTTTACAAGCATTTAAAGTTCAAATTTGACAAAATTTATCACATTTAAAATTTAATAATAATTTTATGGTTAATAATGTTCACCAAATGTAATGTTGTATCTTTTATGGCGCCGGATTGAAAATTTAAAACAAGATTCCACGAAATAGGTTATTTATAAATTACTTTATTCACCTTAATATTTTCAAATATACTTCATAATATCATAGGCTGACTGACCGTTGTCGCTCAGAATCGTTTTTCTTATACAATGATATTATATCATTGAATTAAAATTTAATACCATCCATTATACAGTGACCCATTTGTAACCTACTGTACAGCAGAGCAACTTTTTAATATTTCAGTTATTTATTAATTATTTTTGTAACGGTTCTATTAAAGATTAAAAAATGGTACATTCATTAAGGATAAACCACAGAGAGGTCATGGTAGAGAACCAGGGATCAGTAACCAGGGCTTGATCTCTAATTTCCGAGCAGTTTTAAAACAACGAGCAGCTACAGAAAATATACCGTTGAAAAGCATTTACGATGAATAATCAAGAACGTATGTTCTTAGGGTCATAAAAAGATGAAAAATAGGGATAGGCCCCAATAACAGTCATTTTAAAATACAACATTTAATCTTTTTCAGAATTAAAAAATATCTCTCACTTATTGTAGATGTTGTAACTGGTAATACTGCTAGAATAAATAAAAATTGAAGTATGTTTGGAAAATATAAATATCCATCCTTTTTAAATAATCTCAAACTGTTCACACCACACCAGCCTATTAACTTATAATACTTTATAATATAAAGAAGTTAATTGTATTGTTAGGTTTAGGTACCTACCTATACCTGCTATTCATATATAATATTTATTAAAGAAAAATTATCAATACTTTCTAAAATATTTATTTATTTTTGAATTTTGTTACATATAAATTATACGTAGGTAACTATTTTTTTTTTAGCTTAGATGGTAAGTCTATGTAGGGACCTCTCGTCCTCCCTCTCCTTAAATCGACTACTGATTATTACAATAGGTAGAGTAATTTATAATGATTTAGTATTTACAGTGCTGTAAAGTATTTGAGTAAAAGTGTTCAAGTATTGAATATCTTTCTATTATAAATATTTTCAGCATGAAGTATTTTCGATACTTTTTTATACTTTTTTTTGTATTAAATACTTAATTGTATTGAATACTTTTTTTTTCAAACATTTTATTTTTATTCAAAATATTTGGTTGAAAAAATATTATTGCCAACTACAGTAATAGTTTTATTTAGTATTCTGTATTTCTGTGTTAGCCCAAATATTTGTGAAAACCCGGTTTTTTCAATAGTTATTCAATAAAAATATATGAACATTTTGAAAACTAAGGTCCATGTTTAATTGAATACTATTTGTAGACGATGCTTAAGAATAAGTATTGCTTAAGCTACACTTAAGATTCAAATGAGATACATAAACGAGACTTTGGTTTAAAAAAAGAAATTGTTTTATTATAAGAAAAATAAAATAAAATGTTTTTATTCAAATAAATTTGTGTAGTTTTTGAATAATTGGATACGAGCTAAACTAGTAGGCACTTTTATGATAATTATTGTTATATGATATCATACAATATTATTATGGTACAATATTGTAACGCCTTATAATAGATTCATGGTATTAACAGCTCAAAATTATTCTAATTATTTTTAAAACCGAATATTATATTAGAAGAT
>CARXXK010001214.1:0-46042 GCA_949089665.1 Macrosiphum euphorbiae | reverse complement strand
TAAAAAAAAAATTGAAAAAATGAATAAATTTGAAATAACAACATTTAGAAATAATATTGAAAAATTTGAAGGTATTTATACATGGTTTTGGATTAAAAAAAATAATATAAAAATTGATCCATTGAGTAATATAGATATAAATTATTTTGGAAATAAAATAAAAAATTATAGAGGGTGTTTTATGTTAAATGAATTACCGTGTTCACAACACCATGGGAAAATGAATGTGGAGTATTTAATTTAAATGATTCTACTCAAAATGGTTCTCATTGGGTTGCATGGAAAAAAATAAACAATACATTTAAAATATATTTTGATCCATTTGGTCATATAGTTGGTGAGCCACCAAAAGAACTTTTAAAATATTTGGGTAAAGATAATCATTTTTGTACTGTTTCCCAATTTCAATACTATAATGATCCACCTATATGTGGTCATTTATGTTTAGAATTTATTGAAAATTATAAAAAATTTATTTAAATATTTTATTTTTTTAATAGAAATATTTCTATTAAAAATAACAACTTGTTTAATATATATTTAACAACGAGTAAACGAGTAAACGAGTAAACGAGTCAACGAATAAACGAGTAAACGAGTAAACGAGTAAACGAGTAAACGAGTAAACGAGTCGTTAACGAGTAAACGAGTAAACGAGTCGTTAACGAGTCGTTGTTTTTTACGTTAACTCGTTGACGTTGTTTTTTACGTTAACGTTGTTTTTTAACAAGTCGTTGTTGTACTCATATGTATGTTTTAATATTTCGATGTTAAAAAAATATATTTCTATTATAATAAATAATAGAAATGGTAAATAAAAAACTGGAATCATTTTTAAATTTGATTAAAGAACAACATAATTTCCTAATGTTTGTATTTATTGATAGTGATAGTGAAATGGATAATTGTTGTTACGAAAATGTTGCAAAATATGATTATTACAAAAAACATAATCAATTAAAATCATTTCACTTTCATTTGATTAATAATTGTTGTTTAGAAGCTATTTTAAGATTTATTAATGACAAATATATTAGTAAAATTTTAATTTCACTAAACAAACTACGTGATATAATAGAAGAGGAGTTATATGATTCGAATAATAATAATAATAATATGGAGCTAGACTGAATATTAATATTATACTTTTTAATTAGAATATAATACTTACGAAGTATTATATATTTATATATTTTAGTATATTACGTAGTAACATACATAATAGTTGTTGTTGTACTCATATGTATGTTTTAATATTTCGATGTTAAAAAAATATATTTCTATTATAATAAATAATAGAAATGGTAAATAAAAAATTGGAATCACTTTTAAATTTGATTGAAGAACAACGTAATATCCTATGGTCTATATTTAATGATAGTGTCATTGATATTGATATTTATAGTGATAGTGATATTAGTAATAAGTTATGGGATCATGAAATGGATGAATGTTGTTTCGAAAATTTTTTAAAATATAATCAATTAAAATCATTTAACTTTCATTTAATTAATAATTGTTGTTTAGAAGCTATTTTAAGATCTATTAATAACAAATATATTAGTAAAATTAAACTTTCACTAAACGAACTACGTAAATTAATACAAGAGGTATTACATGATTCGAATAATAATAATAATAATAATATGCAGCTAGAATGATTATTTTTTTAACATCCGGTATTGAATAGCTTATCTACTGACAACTATACAACGTGACTATATTATAGTATACAGTGTGATATAATTATACTAGCTTAATACTATTTAAATAGTGTTTGTTATACTATTATACATGCCCGAGTGTCGTGGCGCAGTGGGGAGATGTTAGGCTTTGTATGCATACAGTTGTAGGTTCGATACTGGCTGGGTGGGATTTTATTTGTGGTATTTTCAGCTCTACACACGACATGTGGCTTGTTCGATTATATGTTGAGTATAGTCGGATTTAAGACACTAGTGTTACCTGTGATATCATAGATAAGGTTCTCCTCACTGGTCCCTGGAGTCTACATATAACGTCTCCTCATTGTGTTGTGATACGATGAAGGCTACATATCTCAGTAGCCCCCTGTTGTACAGATGTCAAAAAAAAAAAAAAAAATAAAAAAATAAAAATAAAAAAACCGATGTCTGTACAATGGGGCTACTTTTGCAAATTTTTTCTATTTTTTTTTTTCGATTTAAATTATTATTACACGGTCATATAATTTGACCTTGTTAAATATTACAAGTCCTATATTTCATTTAATATTTGATATTATCAAGTCGGAACAACACAGATATGTTTTATATACTTATCTACACTACATATTAAAAGTTTACCCCCCGCTTCATATTTTTCATTTAAGTATAACTCCGTTGCTTTTTATGTTAGAATCTTCATTTTTACATTAAACATTTTTGATTTTAATTCTTTATAAGTCCCCCTCATAGTATCATAGTGTAAAATCGTTTTTAAAGATTTTTGGATTTTAATAACGCGTGTCCGAATGGGACACGCGTTAAATATTGAACATTTTTTTAATAGAACAATTCTATTAAAAATTAAATTAATAATATAGTTATATTCTAAGCATTTTGTGATCGGAATCTGTACCTCCCATACCAAGACAACATATTTTAATGTTTCCTAAATCTTGAACAACACAAATATCATGGAGATATTTGAAAAAATAAGTACCGGTTGTATTTATTAAATCATTAGCTATTTTACAAATTTCAAGCCATGTTGGCGATTCTAGTATTTTAGAAGCATAAGGCTTTCCATTTCCAGAAATATTGTGTCCATGATCGACAATTAAAATATTTTCTTTAATCGGTATTGTATTTAGATTATATTTTATTATATTTTTATTATTTTCATAATGTTCAATAGCACAAAATTTCACATAACATTTTTTTATTTTTTTATTTAATATATAGTTTTCTACTTCGTTTTGCATTTCGGTTTCTTGTAACTTATTATAATTGTTTATAGATTCCATTCTTTTATTATAAATATCAATTCCTTTAACTAAGGTATTCAATTTCTTTAAAAATATTTTTTAATACACTATATTACATTTCGATTTTAATTATTAATATCATAAGTATTATGAAAAATATTTTGGGGGTGAAAATGTATTTAATAAGTTTTGCGAAAAATGTTTTTATTATTATTGCATTTCGATTTTTTTTTATTATTATTGCATTTCATAAGTTTTGTGAAAAATGTTTTTATAATTATTGCATTTCATAAGTTTTGCGAAAATTTTTTTTAATTATTATTGCATTTCAATTTTCTGATCTTTTTGCACATTGTTTTCTTTGTGATCTTTTACTGATATATTATGAGGTGCGCCAGGACTGGTACATATATACTACTGACGGGTATAGTGGGTTGAGCAGACGGGTATAGTGGGTTGAGCAGACGGTGTAGTGGGTTGAGCAGACGGGTATAGGAATTTGCCAGCAGGTTGAGGTTACAGAACTCTCTTTTTCTACCTACTTCCAGGCAACCCAATACCTTGCACTACTGCCGAATCTTCATCTAAAATATCTAGTATGGCTAGATCAACATCATCATACTGACATTTTTTTCCTCCCGCTTTGCCAGTGAATTTTCCTTTCTTATTATCCCTCTTTTCCTACTGAATAAACTAATAAAGTGAATAAAACATTAACATATATATAATCAAGGGCAATTAAATATTTTTAACTTTACTAATCCTAATAAATATATAATTACAAACTAGAGGTAGGTACTAACTAAAGTGCGACATTTCCACAGCCCATACAACTTGTCCCTAGTGAAGTGCCAAGAACGGTCTGATGTTGCAAGTTGTAATGCTTTTGCTATTTTATGGACACTTTTCCAAGATTCCACTTTTTCATCATTTGATGTTGTTTTAAAATTACCAAATACACTTTTTCTTTGCCGTATAGCATCCAATAGCGTAAGTTTATTTTGGGTTTTAATTTTCATCATTTTACAAAATATATTATTCACTGACAATTAATTGAAACTTATAACTTATAAGAAAATAAACACGGACTACAGAAGTTTTTGGTTTTAACTTTTAAGCCGACTAAAAAATGATAAGTGATAACAGCTGTTTAACAATATGATAACAAAATGAAAAGTGGTAACTCAATTATCATAATATTACCATCATTTGCAAAGTCTATTAATTAATTTTTATTTTTTATGTGGAATGAAAAGATTTCGCACTTTGCAAATTTTGAAAAGTGAAAAGTGAAAAGTGAAAAGTTGCAAAGTGTTTTGGTGGAATAGGCCCCTGGTTCTGGATAATGTTACGTACCCACGTATTTAGTAATTAAATAATAACAATGTACGACGTAGCGCAGGTTTCTAATAGTACTCGACGATATAATTAATAAGGCAATTAGTATATTATAACACGTTAGGGACACTGTAAAAGTATCTCTCTAGGAAAGTCAAACATTCATACGAAGGATACGAGTCGACCAGCATACCAAGTACGAGACCAGGACTCTGTCTCATGACCGAATTTTGCCACTACTATGACCACCCACTCCAAAGGACTCGATCATATAAATACCAGCCCAGGACAAGAGCTCGTCAGACGGTTAGGGATACTCAAGACACTTGGAGGCAGGTCGTAAAACCACTCACAGTCTTAGTATCATTTTGGAGGCAGGTCGTAACACCACTCAAAATCTTAGTAACAATTCAGAGTCAGGTCGTAACACCGCTCACCTCTCTACATAAGCTTTATACATTGTAATTTTGTACTTAAATAAATACTCATAATAACCAAGTGCATCAAGTATTCATTTCCACGTTGATGTATATATCGACGTCAGTTGGGACGCAACAGAATTTTGGCGCTGTGGACAGGGTCTTCCAAGATACAAGGAACATTCAATAATATTTTTCGAAATATTTTGGATCAACTTCAATCAACAGAGGCAACTTCACCTTCGTGGATCACCGTTGAGCTGAGGAGTGCACGCTTCAATTCAACGACTCTGGGAAGACCGAACGTTTGTTACAATCCAACTACGGCGAGAGAGATCAAGCAACGAGATGAATACAGCAATGTTGTAAGCATAATTTATATAACCGTCTCCTTTGGTCTATTGGTCCATCGTAATTAGGGAAAATTATTAAAGAAAGGGCATATTATAAAAATATTATTAAAATATTATTGAAGGGCATATTATAAAAAGTTATTTAAGGGGCAATTTTTTGAAGATATTATTGAAGTTATTAAAGGGCATTTATTGAAGTTATTTTTATGAATTATTAAAGGGCATTTATTGATTATTATTGAAGGGCAATTATTGATTATTATTGAAGATTATTTTAAAGGGCATTTATTGAGAAGTTATTATTATGAATTATTAAGGGTATTTTATATTATTTTGAGAATTATTGTGAATTATTACAGGGCATTATTGAGATTATTATTAATTATTGAGGCCATATTTTTGAGTTCATCTTATTATTTAAGTACAACTCCCTTGGAATTAGCTACTCCATTGTATAGAACACGTGTAGATTTTGTAGCCCATGTTTTAAAGTCCCTAGCCCATGTTTAAAGCCCGCCAGCCCGAGTAGAAGCCCCAGCCGAATTTAAAGCCCAAATCGAATAAAAAAATATAATAAGTCAATTAAGATTATATTAAATGAGATTATAATTAAAGGATTAGAGTAAAAATAAATATTAATGAACAATAGTTCAGAAGGAAATATTAATGACGAATTTGAAACGATAGCTAGAGAAACGTTAGATAGAATAATTGAAATAATCGAAAACGAAAGTAATTTAGAAATTGACGTAAACAATACTGATAGCGAAATAGTTGACAACATAGAAATAAATAATTTAGACGAAGAATTAGATTTATTTAGTGAAGAAATACTTAATGAACGTATAGAAACTAAACCAATAACCAGTGATATATTAAATAAAAGTTTACGATTAATAAACCTAGAAGAGTTTGAAAATAGTCCTACTACTAGCGCAATTCGTCAAGGGTTACGAAGTAGTAGAAATACTATACACACCGAATATATTCAACCAAAAAGAATAGTTAAAGTAAAGAAAATGCCAGGTAGTACCGACGGGAAATCCATAAGTGCGTTAGACGCAATAAAATTAATTCCTAACTATTCAGGACAAACTGAAATATATCCATTTTTAAATGCATGCGAAGTAATCATAAATACGGTAGATTCAGAACAACACCCTTTTATGTTAAAAATGATAGCAGCTACTAAATTGTCAGACAGAGCTTTTAATGTAACCAGATATAAGGAAATTAAGGTATGGGAAGATATGAAAAAAATATTATTAGACGCATTCGAAACTCCCTATGGCGCAGCTAATTTACAAATCGAATTAAATATAATAAAATTAAAAAATAATGAAACCATATGCGCGTACAACAATAGAGTAGAAGAAATATACCAAAAACTATGTAACACAGTAGCCATAGACAAAACACCGGCAGTAGCACAAATATTACGTGACAATATTAGGGAACAAGCTTTAGTCAGTTATATAAACGGTTTAAGCGACCAAATAAAATTTGAAGTAAAAACAAAAAGTCCTACCTCTCTTGAACAAGCAATGCAAATCGCGTTAATTACCGAAAAAAATATTCGTACTCACAATGATGTACAAGAAATTTTCCGCGCAAATAATACGTACAACAATAGAAATGCTCATCAAAATAGGCAATATAATAATAATAATAATCAAAACACAGCGTACAACTATCGTAATAATATTAATAATAATAATACTAACAGAAACAATTCCTACGATAGGAATACTAATAGAAACCCGAATCCAAGAAGCAACAATTACAATGTTAGGCGTTGTCATACATGCAACCGCGAAGGACATTTTGCATCGCAATGCCGAATGAACAATGTAGCGTATAATAGTAGACCACCCAATCAGAATAATTTCACACGTCCACCCACTAATTATAATGCAAGGAGCGATACCTGCACTTACTGCAATAAACCAGGACATAATATAGCCGCCTGCTATAAAAAACAAAACGACGAGCGACGTAATAAAAACTCGGGAAACGAGCGGACATCTCACGTACCCCCCGGAGCACGTGCGATCAATCACATATCCGTGGACCCATCCGAGATTGTTACCCCATTATATTAACGAAAATAAACAACAATAATCACATAAAATGTAAATCACCCGCCTGTATAAATTAAGAATTAGAATTTTTAGTCGACACAGGTAGCGAAGTAAATATAGTAAAAAACAATATATTAAATTACGATATAGTAGTAGATAAAACACAAATAGTAAATTTAAAAGGAATTAACGATAAAATAATACAAACAATAGGCAAGCTTACAATACCTTTGATAATCCAAGGGCAAGAAATTAACACCTAGTAAAGCAATCGGGGAAGTAAATTATTTACGGGATAAAGATAGATATATAATATTCTTAACCACCAAAAGTAAAAACAAACAAAAAGCTACGTATGAAAACATTTATCTGTCTCTATTGAATTTAAAATTATTATGTGAGGAACAATCATTGAATAAATTAGCTATGAATAAATTAGGTTTTAACGACCGATTAGAATGGGCTCAAGTACGTGCTATGATTCGATATGTTTTCCGAAACACAGGAGTAGACATAATTATTTGTTCCAAGTTAGAATTTAGTGATGAGGAAAAATTAATCATATTCAAACAATGTCACGACTCCGTAACCGGCGGACACGTCGGAATACATAGAACCATAAAGAAAATAAAAACGCAATTTAATTGGCGAGGTTTAAAACAAGATGTAATCGAATATATAAAAAATTGTGCATCATGTCAAAAGAAAAAGGTCACAAATAAAAAGGTAAAACAACCGATGGTAATTACGACCACTAGTTTTGAGCCATTTGAAAAAATATGTTTAGATATCGTTGGCCCGTTGGTCACTACATTAGCAGGGAATACATATATATTAACAATTCAATGCGATTTAACAAAATACACCATGGGCGTTCCCCTCCCAAATCACCAAGCTAATACTATAGCCGAAGCATTCGTAACACATTTTGTATGCACACACGGTATACCACAAACCATATTAACCGATCAGGGAACCGATTTCTTAAGTAAAATATTTACCGAGGTATGCAAATTATTGCAAATAAATAAAATAAACACAAGTTCTTATCGCCCGGAGGCAAATGGAGCCTTGGAGAGATCACATAGGACATTATCAGACTACCTTAGACATTATGTCGATAAGAAATTAAACAATTGGGATGAGTACTTGCCCTACGCATTTTTCGTTTATAATACTACGGAGCACACATCAACGGGTTATCAACCATATTCTCTACTATACGGTAAACATTTAGAGATACCAATTAAGCTATCACGAGAACCTGAACCTAGATATAATTATGACAATTACTATTTTGATTTAAAACAGAAAATGCAGGAGGCTCATAAAATAGCAAGAGAAAGGCTAATAAAATGTAAAATAAAATCCAAAGAGAATTATGATAGCAATAAAAACCCCATAGAAATACACGTAAAAGATCAAATTTTATTAAGGGAACGCGCGCAAAAGAATAAACTAAATCCATTATGGACAGGCCCCTATGAAGTAACCGATGTATTAGACAAAGAAAATATAGTAATAATGCGCGGGAAAAGACACGTCACGGTGCATAAAAACCACGTGAAAAAATTCCACGAGAATCTAAGTTAAAAAAAAAAAAAAAAAATGAATAAAATACGAATATGTAATTAATTAATAAGAAAACTTTTTAGGATCATGATGACGATCGTCATGCTCCAAGTTGCATTGGCACAACCAAAGCCGTATCAAACTTCGAAACTGTCCCAAGAAAATGGGATGTACTTTGAAAATCAGGGACCACTTCGATTAACAAATTCTGATTGGAAATTGATAATATATGTAAAATTAGATAACTTTAATCAACGTACAAAGGAAACTATGTATTTTTACGATAAAACTATAAAATTATGTGACGATTTAACAATAGTATACGAAGGCATGTTTAAAACACTTTGTGAAAATTTTAAGATTGCGTCCATCAGCCTTGAACAGGAAGTGACGAGGAAACGAGTTTATATGTTACAATCTATAGATGAAACAGATACAATTACCCGGGTAAGAAGGGGTTTAGTAAATTTAGTAGGTCGAATACAAAAAACATTATTCGGTACATTAGACGATACTGACGCAGAAACATATGATAAACAAATCGAGGAATTACAAACTAGTCGAAATAATTTATTAAAAATAGTAGAAAAACAAACTAGTATATTGAAAGCAACCGAAAATACATTTAAGGAGGCAACCCAAATGGTAGGTCAGATAAATAAACTTAGCACATTATACAATCGAATGGCAACAACGGTAAATCAAACCGTAATCAATTTAGATATCGTAGAAGCAAAAAGTAATATTAACGAACAAATAAATATAATAAATTTAATATTTCAACAGTTAAGTTTCGAAACCGATACAATTTGCGAAGTAATAATAGCCGCACAAGGTGGTATAATACATTCAAGCATAATATCCGCTATGGAATTACGTAAGCAATTAAAAGATATTTCAATGAACGTTCCAAAAGGACAAAGCTTACCGTTCGATTTAAATCAAATATCGCTATATGAACTAAGTAAAATGTCAAAATTAAATATAATTTACATAAACGAAACATTAATATTCGAAATAATAATACCACTAATAAACTCAGTTGATTTAACATTATTCCACGTAATACCACTACCAGTAGTAAAAAATGATCATTATATGCACATAATACCTGAATATGGGTACATAGCCATTTCAAAAACGCATGAATATTATTTAACATTATCGTTTAGCCAGCTACTGATGTGTAGACAAATTAATATGGGAACATTATGTCCGGAAACACAACCATTAAGACTAGGAGCCAGTGAGCTGCCATGTGAAGTAGAATTATTTATTAAACCATCGAGCATACCTAGCACGTGCCCAATACATTATCTAGACATCACTCGTAGTATTTATCATAAACTAAAATATCAGAACGCATGGATATATACAATAAAAACAACGGACAATGTAGCCATCTCGTGCGAGAATCGAGACCAGGCGATGAATATACAATTAAGCGGGATAGGAATATTAAAATTAAACGAGGACTGCAGGGGATACACACCACAAATGGTGCAAACACCGAATAGGCATTTAAATTCGACACATTATAAGGATTTTATATCAAACATAGGCATAACGTCAAATTTGACAATCCCCATTTCCATAAAAAAGAAAATAAGCAATGTCATAACACACACAAATTCTGTAGTAAAACTAACCGACTTGAGTCAATATTCTAAATCCATTGATGAAATAGAACAATTAATACAAGAAGAAAAGGACAAAACGACCACAAGGGATATAACCGATTTTCACACTTATATGTTTTATCTCATAATAATAATAGCATCGGGTATAATTATAATAAAATGTAAAAGAAAAATGAGTAATAATCGATCAGTAAATAGAGTTAGGCGACATTTAGTGTCACTACAGTCAGCTAGAGAAATGGACGAAGTAACACGTTTGTAAGTAAGATCACGTACACACACACTCTCAATTTCATGTTCAAAATTATGTTCCAATATTAAACACGTACCTTTCCTATTACTAAATAATATAATAATTAATAACCAATCGATGTTAGTATCTTGTCTTGTTCCAGATAAGACAATCACACGGAAAATCCAGATTACTTTTATTATACAACGCGTAAAAAAACGTATAAAATACATAACAACAATGCCAGTACGGGAATTCATTCCTAGACGGGTATTATACCTAATGATGTTAGAATATTCGTTGAGGTACAACGATCACGTATACCAGTACACGATAAACAGTGATGGACCTACGTGTCTAAAAAACCATATGAGAGTAGCCAATGAACATTTACCGGTACCTTATACTACAGCGGAAATGCATAGAATTATGGAAATAATTACTATGACTCTCCGATTAACAATTTTAGTACGCGAAATACACGCACCCACATGTCTGGATTTGGCAAATTTAATAATCGAATTAATACAAGCCGCCGAGGCAGCTGAATAAAACTAACATAAGGGATTACATTTTAATAGATAGTAATACTAATATCTCGCAATGTAAAAATATTATCTAAATAAAGTTGTCTCACATTTAATCGTTATATATATTTTACAGTGACAACATCAAATTCATAATAGTGGACTTCGAGTTCACTAGTATAAATAAGACGGATCTGTTACTTATATCGGGGTCATTATCAAACAGTCTCGACAAATATAAGCCAGTTAAACTCGAAGGCAAACCAATCGTGTTAACTACCACCAATAAATTAAAGATGTTACAGCATCGCGAAATCAAGCAGGTAATGCGTAGTGTTGGAAGGATATTTAGGAACAAGCCAGAGAAGTTAATACCTTTATTGGGGCAGTTAGAATCAAGTCTAAAGCTCGAGGGGGCGACAACTCTGTCTACCATATATCTCAACCAATACTTGCATACCGACGGAAGAACACCAATCATTGTTTTTTTCAACGGGACAACCGATAAAAATATAATAACCCGATTACAATTAAATGTAAAGAAAATGTTGGATATCACTTCATATAGTGATAACGACGATAATTATTTCAATTTAAAACTTCTAGATGTAACAGGACCTACCAAAAAATTAATATATTCAACTAAAATAGGTTACTACCAGAAAAACGGAAGAATGCTGAATCTAACGGAAACCCATGATTTAATATGCAAAATAAACCATGATATAACCCATAGCCACGACCCAGTAGCGGATGTAATTATCACCAAATGTTTGTTCAACTATATTATCAGGGATATGGGACCAATACAGTTATACAAACTATGTAAAACAGATAGGTATACAAAAAAATAATCATAGTAATCAAAGAGTGTCAATTCAATAGTGTAGACTATACCTATAACTGGGAAATCAGGGAGTCGATAAGATTCTACACATTTGAATGGACATACTCTAGTAAAGTAATTAAGCTTTCAATTAAAAGTTTTTCCCTTTATAAAAAAAAAAAAAACAAACTCATATAAGACCAATAGATTATAGGATGAATATATAAAATATGTAATAATTATAATGTCTAATTGTATAAATTATAATAGATTAAGTATTTAACCACAAATGTATAGCCACCATGTACTAACACTAGAATAAGAAGGAAAATGTAAAACAAAACAAAAAAAAAAAAAAAATGTATAAATATCTAACAATTATTATGTGCTTAACCCAATGTATCACTATTTTATAATCAGATGTACTAGATTTCTAAATGTAACAAAGTATCACTACTTCATATAACAATGTATCACTATCTTATAACCAATGTATCATATATGTAAAATTGTTATAATACCGTAAAATGTTAAAGATTTATGTTTAAGCTTTTAAACATAAAGTCTTTTTTTTAGAAGGGAGGTGTTACGTACCCACGTATTTAGTAATTAAATAATAACAATGTACGACGTAGCGCAGGTTTCTAATAGTACTCGACGATATAATTAATAAGGCAATTAGTATATTATAACTCGTTAGGGACACTGTAAAAGTATCTCTCTAGGAAAGTCAAACATTCATACGAAGGATACGAGTCGACCAGCATACCAAGTACGAGACCAGGACTCTGTCTCATGACCGAATTTTGCCACTACTATGACCACCCACTCCAAAGGACTCGATCATATAAATACCAGCCCAGGACAAGAGCTCGTCAGACGGTTAGGGATACTCAAGACACTTGGAGGCAGGTCGTAAAACCACTCACAGTCTTAGTATCATTTTGGAGGCAGGTCGTAACACCACTCAAAATCTTAGTAACAATTCAGAGTCAGGTCGTAACACCGCTCACCTCTCTACATAAGCTTTATACATTGTAATTTTGTACTTAAATAAATACTCATAATAACCAAGTGCATCAAGTATTCATTTCCACGTTGATGTATATATCGACGTCAGTTGGGACGCAACAATAACGATGAATAATTTTTGAAATTCCATGTTTCTTTGTTTTTGCCACAGTATATAAATATTGAACTAGGAAATGGTTCTTGTTCTGTGCACTGCAATTATCAGAAAACATGTAAATTGTTTCAACTCCTTGATCCAAGTTATTGGTATAAAAGTGTTCTATAAAACTCATTACTTCATTTTTCCCTTTTTTACCTACTGTCTCGTTATCCATGTAAAAATAAGATTTACCAGTTCTGCCAGAAAAAATACAAAAATTATATACCCAGAGCTGGCGTTGGTAAAACACATCACCAGCTGGGGCATGAGGTAGAGGCATGTTTTGCTGATAGTCAAATGCCAACTCTTCACACTTATTTTCCAACACTTTGGATATGATTTGATATTTTTTTAAATCTTCATAAAATAGTTCAGCTTTTTCAATATGTAATGCTTTTTCACTAACCAAATTTGACTTTATCCCTTCATCAGTTTCAAAATCAATTTGATTTTTAAGCATGTCACATAACTGACATGTATCTGTTCTAGGGTGACCAAATGACATGTTAAAATTTAATGAAAAGTAGCGACTAAAAAAAATCATATGATACGATAGGTACTACATTCACTTCTCCGTCTTGTATTTTTTTGTACGCTTCTGTTTCATATTTTTCCAAATAAAGGTTGTGCATAATTTTTTTATTTAAATCTGGTGATAAGTATGTAACATTTCCATTGGACTCTCTGCTATAGTGACTTTGATTATTCGGGAAGCTTCTAATATGGTCATCGAGTTGCTTTAAAATACTGTCTGGGATTTTGTTTCCACGGTTAGAATGTTTTCCTCTTAAATACTCAGGGCTAGGATTGTTGGATTTAATACAATACACTAATCTTGTTCGGACCAATATGTGCCGATATGTGTATAAGCCAGCACGATGATAACGACGACCGTGCGAGGGATACTACAATCCACCACCACCGCCGCCGCGTACGTCGCAGCTGTGGTGATATCATAATAATTATTATAATTATTAAATATTATAGCCGCCAACCAGTTCGGCCGTTGCGTTTATACGTAACACACCTGGTGCGGTCGTGCGTGACAGGTATCGATGATCGCCGGCCTTATTATCGTAAACTTTACGTTAATCGTTCTAGTGTCGCGACAAGTGTAAATCTGTCTTTTTACTATTATTGTGCCGCGTTAAGGGTTAACGATTTTACGGTATTGTTACCACGGCGGTGAGTGACACGGATTACAATATAATTATAGTGGTGTGCGGGCGTATACCATTGAACTATATAATAACTGGAACGCTCACCACGCAGTGTGGCCCGAGCGAGGATGTTAAAAAGAGATAGCGTATATATTAGGAGTATCTATCCTTGTTTAACATACGGCGCCAAAGCACAATTTTATTTTATATCGCTATTTATGCGGCTTGACGCTTGAATCATAATTATTGAACTACGAGATATTTATTTTCAATATAAATATACGTATATATACATATAATACGATGCATATTTGGATTAATTAGCATTAAATCTTACCTGCATTCGGAAATTAAACTGTCCGCTTGATAAATTGACAACCAATTAATATTTTTTTAGCAATAAAACTCTGTTGTTGATATATTTAAATTATTTACTTATTTATTTATTTAAAAAATGTAATATACAGAAACAGAATGAAATACAATTATTGTCTAAAATATGAAATACCTAAATGTATATTTGTTTTTCCATTCAAAATGTATTAGTTTTTATGAAAAAATTTTAAATGTAATAATTAATAATATTATATAAAATATTTGCTGTACTGGGGGGGGGGGGGAGATAAAGAATTTGAAAAAAATTCATTTTCGGCAGGTGTTTGGTGCTGAAGAGGGATTGTGGTTAAGTCGGGTTTATGATTAAAATCTTAAAATTACAAATTAAATTATTTAGCATTTATTTATAGATGATGCATGTTAGAAAATAATTTAGGCTCATATATAAAAATGTCAGGGAGTCACAACCTCCCTCCTAGTTTTGCCCCTGGTATTTATGATACAAAACCTCCCCAAAATTGTATTCTATGTTCCACACTGCCTGGAAGGATTTGTATATTCTTCTTCCTTCCTGTAACATAAAATACAATTTAAATTTGATTGAAACATATAATACATTACTTCTTCCTCTTCTTTCCTGATTTCTAGGTTTAGCACTGCCTCTAAGGATTTGTATCTTCATCCTGACATTTTTCCTGTAATATAATAAACAATTTAAATTTTATTGAAACAAAATAACAATTTTTTTCTTGTTTATCGCCCTACTCTCCCAACTATTTGGGGTCCTAATCCTCCAAATAGCCCTGTCCTAATCCTCCAAATAGCCCTGTCCTAATCTCTCCTTTACTCACACCTGCTATTTTCTTGCTATTATCTCGTCCATATTTTACTCTCTCTCTCTTCCTCATTCATCTTTCCTACTACATTTATTTACAATAAGACTTTATTTAAAATTATTATATAACAAATAGTAACATATCTAACATCTTTATTATAATTCAAGTTAAAAAATTAACACTTAAAATTATTTATTATTGTACCTATAGACTAGAATATAGGTAGGTACACGTCAATTCTATCAGAAAGAACAAAAAACTGAAATTGACGGACGTCGATCACAAAATTCACAAATCACAATATATTTTATGCCGGTAAACATTGGAAATGAATACAGTACGGCGTGTTATCAATAATGACAGAGATAGAAATACCTAAAGTATTCGCTATCTCTTTCTAACACACTCGCTCGGTTTTATTTACATTAGTCATATGGGCGGTGAGCGTTCCAGTTATTATATAGTTCAATGGCGTATACTCGTACGCTGCGTGATAATAATATAATACTGTCACCGTGATTGCGTAACTTGTGCCATATCGGTCTATGATCGGCGGCGGCGGCAGCAGCGTTCCCGGCAGATGCATATGCGGTCGGGTATCGTTATATTATTATTATTATTGTAAAGCCATGGGGGCTAAAATCGTCACATTGTCTAGTTGTTATTTTATTATGCTAATATTTATTGTGAATGTTACGTCCCAACTGATGTCGATATATACATCAACGTGGAAATGAATACTTGATGCACTTGGTTATTATGAGTATTTATTTAAGTACAAAATTACAATGTATAAAGCTTATGTAGAGAGGTGAGCGGTGTTACGACCTGACTCTGAATTGTTACTAGGTTTTTGAGTGGTGTTACGACCTGCCTCCAAAATGATACTAAGACTGTGCGTGGTTTTACGACCTGCCTCCAAGTGTCTTGAGTATCCCTAACCGTCTGACGAGCTCTTGTCCTGGCCTGGTATTTATATGATCGAGTCCTTTGGAGTGGGTGGTCATAGTAGTGGCAAAATTCGGTCATGAGACAAAGTCCTGGTCTCGTACTTGGTATGCTGGTCGACTCGTATCCTTCGTATGAATGTTTGACTTTCCTAGAGAGATACTTTTACAGTGTCCCTAACGTGTTATAATATACTAATTGCCTTATTAATTATATCGTCGAGTACTATTAGAAACCTGCGCTACGTTGTACATTGTTATTACTTAATTACTAAATACGTAGGTACGTAACACCTCCCTTCTAAAAAAAAGACTTTATGTTTAAAAGCTTAAACATAAATCTTTAACATTTTACGGTATTATAACAATTTTACATATATGATACATTGGTTATAAGATAGTGATACATTGTTATATGAAGTAGTGATACTTTGTTACATTTAGAAATCTAGTACATCTGATTATAAAATAGTGATACATTGGGTTAAGCACATAATAATTGTTAGATATTTATACATTTTTTTTTTTTTTTTGTTTTGTTTTACATTTTCCTTCTTATTCTAGTGTTAGTACATGGTGGCTATACATTTGTGGTTAAATACTTAATCTATTATAATTTATACAATTAGACATTATAATTATTACATATTTTATATATTCATCCTATAATCTATTGGTCTTATATGAGTTTGTTTTTTTTTTTTTTATAAAGGGAAAAACTTTTAATTGAAAGCTTAATTACTTTACTAGAGTATGTCCATTCAAATGTGTAGAATCTTATCGACTCCCTGATTTCCCAGTTATAGGTATAGTCTACACTATTGAATTGACACTCTTTGATTACTATGATTATTTTTTTGTATACCTATCTGTTTTACATAGTTTGTATAACTGTATTGGTCCCATATCCCTGATAATATAGTTGAACAAACATTTGGTGATAATTACATCCGCTACTGGGTCGTGGCTATGGGTTATATCATGGTTTATTTTGCATATTAAATCATGGGTTTCCGTTAGATTCAGCATTCTTCCGTTTTTCTGGTAGTAACCTATTTTAGTTGAATATATTAATTTTTTGGTAGGTCCTGTTACATCTAGAAGTTTTAAATTGAAATAATTATCGTCGTTATCACTATATGAAGTGATATCCAACATTTTCTTTACATTTAATTGTAATCGGGTTATTATATTTTTATCGGTTGTCCCGTTGAAAAAAACAATGATTGGTGTTCTTCCGTCGGTATGCAAGTATTGGTTGAGATATATGGTAGACAGAGTTGTCGCCCCCTCGAGCTTTAGACTTGATTCTAACTGCCCCAATAAAGGTATTAACTTCTCTGGCTTGTTCCTAAATATCCTTCCAACACTACGCATTACCTGCTTGATTTCGCGATGCTGTAACATCTTTAATTTATTGGTGGTAGTTAACACGATTGGTTTGCCTTCGAGTTTAACTGGCTTATATTTGTCGAGACTGTTTGATAATGACCCCGATATAAGTAACAGATCCGTCTTATTTATACTAGTGAACTCGAAGTCCACTATTATGAATTTGATTTTGTCACTGTAAAATATATATAATGATTAAATGTGAGACAACTTTATTTAGATAATATTTTTACATTGCGAGATATTAGTATTACTATCTATTAAAATGTAATCCCTTATGTTAGTTTTATTCAGCTGCCTCGGCGGCTTGTATTAATTCGATTATTAAATTTGCCAAATCCAGACATGTGGGTGCGTGTATTTCGCGTACTAAAATTGTTAATCGGAGAGTCATAGTAATTATTTCCATAATTCTATGCATTTCCGCTGTAGTATAAGGTACCGGTAAATGTTCATTGGCTACTCTCATATGGTTTTTTAGACACGTAGGTCCATCACTGTTTATCGTGTACTGGTATACGTGATCGTTGTACCTCAACGAATATTCTAACATCATTAGGTATAATACCCGTCTAGGAATGAATTCCCGTACTGGCATTGTTGTTATGTATTTTATACGTCTTTTACGCGTTGTATAATAAAAGTAATCTGGATTTTCCGTGTGATTGTCTTATCTGGAACAAGACAAGATACTAACATCGATTGGTTATTAATTATTATATTATTTAGTAATAGGAAAGGTACGTGTTTAATATTGGAACATAATTTTGAACATGAAATTGAGAGTGTTTGTGTACGTGATCTTACTTACAAACGTGTTACTTCGTCCATTTCTCTAGCTGACTGTAGTGACACTAAATGTCGCCTAACTCTATTTACTGATCGATTATTACTCATTTTTCTTTTACATTTTATTATAATTATGCCCGATGCTATTATTATTATGAGATAAAACATATAAGTGTGAAAATCGGTTATATCCCTTGTGGTCGTTTTGTCCTTTTCTTCTTGTATTAATTGTTCTATTTCATCAATGGATTTAGAATATTGACTCAAGTCGGTTAGTTTTACTACAGAATTTGTGTGTGTTATGACATTGCTTATTTTCTTTTTTATGGAAATGGGAATTGTCAAATTTGACGTTATGCCTATGTTTGATATAAAATCCTTATAATGTGTCGAATTTAAATGCCTATTCGGTGTTAGCACCATTTGTGGTGTGTATCCCCTGCAGTCCTCGTTTAATTTTAATATTCCTATCCCGCTTAATTGTATATTCATCGCCTGGTCTCGATTCTCGCACGAGATGGCTACATTGTCCGTTGTTTTTATTGTATATATCCATGCGTTCTGATATTTTAGTTTATGATAAATACTACGAGTGATGTCTAGATAATGTATTGGGCACGTGCTAGGTATGCTCGATGGTTTAATAAATAGTTCTACTTCACATGGCAGCTCACTGGCTCCTAGTCTTAATGGTTGTGTTTCCGGACATAATGTTCCCATATTAATTTGTCTACACATCAGTAGCTGGCTAAACGATAATGTTAAATAATATTCATGCGTTTTTGAAATGGCTATGTACCCATATTCAGGTATTATGTGCATATAATGATCATTTTTTACTACTGGTAGTGGTATTACGTGGAATAATGTTAAATCAACTGAGTTTATTAGTGGTATTATTATTTCGAATATTAATGTTTCGTTTATGTAAATTATATTTAATTTTGACATTTTACTTAGTTCATATAACGATATTTGATTTAAATCGAACGGTAAACTTTGTCCTTTTGGAACGTTCATTGAAATATCTTTTAATTGCTTACGTAATTCCATAGCGGATATTATGCTTGAATGTATTATACCACCTTGTGCGGCTATTATTACTTCGCAAATTGTATCGGTTTCGAAACTTAACTGTTGAAATATTAAATTTATTATATTTATTTGTTCGTTAATATTACTTTTTGCTTCTACGATATCTAAATTGATTACGGTTTGATTTACCGTTGTTGCCATTCGATTGTATAATGTGCTAAGTTTATTTATCTGACCTACCATTTGGGTTGCCTCCTTAAATGTATTTTCGGTTGCTTTCAATATACTAGTTTGTTTTTCTACTATTTTTAATAAATTATTTCGACTAGTTTGTAATTCCTCGATTTGTTTATCATATGTTTCTGCGTCAGTATCGTCTAATGTACCGAATAATGTTTTTTGTATTCGACCTACTAAATTTACTAAACCCCTTCTTACCCGGGTAATTGTATCTGTTTCATCTATAGATTGTAACATATAAACTCGTTTCCTCGTCACTTTGTAATATAAATAAATGAATGCAAACACAATTTTTGATTCAAATATAATATTAACTTTTTTTGATATTTATTGTTCGTATTGTATTAATTATTTTCACAATATTTTCTTTTCAACATAATATTAACTGCATAAAGCAGTGTACAATTCAAAATACGTATAACAAGGAAATAGGTTTTTGACAGTATAAGATTTTTTGACTCACGGTTTCCTGGTTATGGGTGGAATTGCTGGTGGACTGTTCAATCTTTGAGCACACGTACTGGTTGAACTGACTGACGGCTCTCCGTTGATGGACTGCAGTCGAAAGTGGTCGTCGTAGAACTAATTGTTTACGAGATGCTTCCCTGGGTTGTTGATTGATATGGCTGGTCGGCGGGTAGGTACAACAACACGTCCTGACCAGCGACGAGTAGGTAAAATGATGCGGGCGGCGTATACACTATACGATTTGCACTGTGGTGCGTATGTGTGAGTGCGTGTTTACGGCGATTTACGTGTTATAATAAGAATTATGGCGGCGGCGACGTTGAATCCGGCGACGACGATTAAAATGAATAACGGCGTGTAACTCGTTATTCACAACAACTTTACCAATAATATTCGGTCGGCGGGTAGGTACGACAACACGATATATTACGAAGAACAATATTACGAATTACGGCGGCGGCGTTTAAATACGGCGGCGGCGGTAAAATGACAATATTGGATAACGGCGTGTGGCTCGTTATTCACAATAAGTCCATGAATATTATTACTCGGTCGGCGGCGACGGCTCGATCACGATGTAATAACATTAATTACGGCGGCAGCGTTTCAATACGGCGGCGGCAGTAAAATCTCGTATTGGCTCAGTCTGACCTGGTTTTATCCATGTCCAAGCTCAATAGGAGACAAAAACAAACTGTGACGACGGCGACGGTTAAATTACGGCGACGACGGTAAAATCTAGTATTGGCTCAGTCTGACCTGGTTTTATCCATGTCCAAGCTCAATAGGAGACTAAAAGCGAACAACGGCGGCGGCGACGTTTAATTACGGCGATGACGGTAAAATCTCGTATTGGCTCAGTCTGACCTGGTTTTATCCATGTCCAAGCTCAATAGGAGACTAAAAGCGAACAACGGCGGCGGCGAACTGTGGCGGCGGCAGTGTCGATAGCGGCGTACTGGCTCGTTTGACCTGGTATACACCATATCCGAGCTCAGCAGCGAGGGAACGTTGTTTTCGGGACTGCTCCCGGGGTATATTTACTGGCTGTTATTGTGGTCGCAGCAAATAAGAACTCCGGTCGGTCATAGTTACTTTTTGATGTGTTTGTTAAACTTAGCGATGTAGATTCATCATGTGAGTGGCGTAGTCTCTACTTTAGATGTCGCCCTTTCTTCTGGTAGTATTAGTTTCATTAACTAATTAACATGAAACTGTTAATTAGTATAATGAAATGTCTGTTCGTGAATATTGCTCCCGTGGCGCGCTATCTGTTGTCGATATGAGGCTCTTGCTTCGGCGTACTCACGACAATTAGTTCTGTTGTTGTCGACGGGTTGCGCACCGGTGTCCGGCGGCGGTCGGCTATTTCCTGGTTTCTCTACTACACAGCGCACGAGTAGTAGTTTTTGTAAACGTTATACAACGAAAAATAACATCAGCAATTCTGTCCCATTACATAGTCCCCTTTTTTATTTATCAATTTTTTTTTTTTTTTTTTTTTTTTTTTTGTCCGAAAAAATTGCTGAATAAAAATTTTGAGTAAGGAGACATATATTATGACAGTGGAATGTGGTTGCTTCATTTTTTAAGTTTTCGTTGTTGACGGATGTGTTTTCTGTTTTCTTTATATTTCTCCCTGCGACGCTGGTTGTTGCTTTTGACTGGCGGCGTGTCTTCCTCAGTTGTTGGCGGCTGGCTGATTGACACTTCGGAAGCACCCGTGGTCTGTTTACCGGCACTAGTAGTTCTGTTGAATTCTGCAGTGCTGGTGGTTGGCTGGTTGATTTTGTTCACTGCTGCGTCGGGTTTGATAGGCTGAGTTGGGATCGCCCGTACTGAAGCAGGTATGTTGTAGGTTGGTTCAAGCGAGTACTTTGTGAGCTTCGCGGCTACTTCCCTTTCGTACTTCGCTTTTGCTTTCATGGTTGCCCTCGGTGATTCTATCTTCGCGATTTTCTGAAGAGAGACTTCTGTCTGGTATTCACTATCTAGGGCCAGATACTCACTACCAAATAGTTCGAGATATTCTATGTCGTCATATTCTTCTGACAGCAGGTTAAATGATTTAGCTTCCATGACTTCTGCTGTTTGTCCTAATTAGGAATAAGTCATGGTCATAATCATATTATATTATTGTTTTAGTGGGAGAGAAAAGGATGATTGACCGCAGGATTTTCCTGGGTCAGGAGGAAAACACAATTTGGCATCCGTCTTGGGTGATGCGTGGTATAGTTTGACATTTTTTACGTTGCATCTTATGACTTGCCTGGCAACATCTTCAACCAAGATTGTGTTGTTGTTGCCGATTTCAATGATGGTGTATGGTCCACGGTATAGCAGGAAGAATTTGTGGATTTCACTGTCTTCAGCTGAGGACAGCTTATGCTCCTTTATGAGAACTTGCTGGCCTGGCTGGTATGCGGGGAACCTTTTGTCTTGGTCCTTTACGCGATTCCTTTCTGCGGCTTTGGTTTTCAATTTCTTTCTTACCATTTCCACTATTTCTTCATGACTTGTTTCCTGTTCACATTCTGGGAACGGGATCGGTGGTGCTATGGTGTCTGGTTCTTCCCCATATAGTATTTGATATGGCGTATATCCAGTGGAGCTGTGGTGTGAGTGATTGATCCAATATTCTATGTTGGGTATCCATTTCACCCAATTGGTATGCTTGGCGTGACAGTAAGTTCTGAGCATTCTGCCTATTTCTCGATTCGCCCTTTCCACCGGGTTACTCTCTGGGTGATAGGTGGTAGTGTGCTTTATCTGGACTCCTAGCCCAGACAGTTGTTTGAACCACTGCTTGCTGTGGAACTGAGTTCCGTTGTCTGTTAACAGTTGTTCTATCGTTCCGACCTTAGGTATGTAATCATCGATAAGTTTTTTCAATATTGTTGTCGACGTTGCTTTTTTGATAGGATATAATTTTATGTATTTTGAGAATACATCGAGTACAGCTAGAATGTATTTGGCACCCCGCTGTCCCCTCGGCAATGGTCCCATGAGGTCGAGTGACACTATTTGCAGTGGTCTCTCGGGTAAGATGCTGATAGTTGGTCCCCTGGCACTTTGATTACTGCATTTGGCCTTTTGACATACATCGCATGCTTTGACAATTCTTTTTATCCGTTTTGATCGCTTTTGACATTGGAATTGGATAATTTTCCCTGGACTGTCGGAAAAAATGTGTTGATATTTTTTGATGACAGAATTGAATTGTTCTTGCTCCGTACTGCTGATGTCGACGGTGTCATCCATTTCATTCTGATCAATTAGTGTTATTTCTTGTATGTTGCTACCCATTGTCGTGGATCTGGGCAATTTTTTTGAAAATGGTATTGAGTATGGTTTATCATCTACTTCAAATTGTATAGTGTGATTACGGAAGTTTATCTGAGCGTTGTGTTGATTGAGTATGTCTGCCCCGATAATTCCTTTTTCGTTGAGTCCGTCAACCTGTATGAAGTTGGCGTGGAACACAGCATCATTGAGTTGACATTGGCAAAATATTTGTTTGGAGATTTTGCAAATCTGTTTCCCGACTGCATTGCTTATTCGTACTCCGTTGATCGGCAGCTGTGGAATAGTCGGATCCTTTTTCACTATGACGTCAACGATTTCTTTGGTAAGGACACTAATAGTCGCCCCTGTGTCGACTAATAGTTCTACCTCTTCTCCTTCAATCCAACATTGAATGTATGGACTGAATGATTCTTCCTTGTCCTGTATGAGGTTGATTGAATGTGACGTGCTTGGACTGTCACTGTTGTCGTTGTTGGTGGTCACTTGATTTATTTGTTGCGTAGTGTCACGAGACTGTGATGGCGGTGGTTGTTGTGACTGTGGTTCGTCCTTGTTATTCCACCTGTTGTTCCGTGGCTGATTATTGTTACGCTGTTGTGTTCTGTGACTCCAATCATTTTGTGGGACCCTGTGGCTCCAAGTGTTGTTGTTTTGATTATTGTTTTTCTGATTATTAGAGTTGTTCTCCGTAGCCGATGGTTTACTTCTGCGGCTCTCCTCCGCACCTAGTACCTTCATAGCATTGATTACCGATTTGTCTGGTAATGATACTAATATAGCACGTAGATACCCTGGGTAATGATTTGCCACGTTACTTACAATTTCCTCTTCGGATAGTTCAGGTACTTGTAGGTGACGTAGTTTGGCTGCCCATTGGGAGAAATGTTCCCTATATGTGACATTATCTGGTACCTGCGTAGTGTTGAGACAGCTGCTCCAGGTTTGTATCTGTATTTGTCTGGACCAAAATTCGTCAATGAATATATCACGAAAATTTGCATAATCACGTACTTGAAATTTGACGGTTGAATACCAGTTGCTGGCTGTCCCTTTCAAGCAGTCTCGAATTATGATCAGTTTTTCTTCCTTACTCATTTGCTTGACTTTAAAATATTCTTCCAAACTTTGTAGAAATTCGATCGGATGCTGGTCTTTATTGTTTGCATAGAACAGCGGTTTTGATATTTCCACATTTGAATTTCGATGTTCGTTGTTCATCATGTTTGTATTTTGTTTTTGATCTACGAACATTTTCTTTAAATTTTGTATGTTGTCATTATTTTGTTGTTCCAGATGTTGTATTTCTCTGTAGTAATTTTCATTTAATTTTTTAATTTCATTTTTGTATTGATTTTCGATTTTTGTGCATTTTTCATCCATATTATTGCATTTTTCTTCCAGTTGACCTATTTTTTGCAATAATTGATCGACTAGGTATTGACTGTTTCGCTCCACCTCACGTTGGAACGCTTGGAACGTTTCTTCCGTTACATTTTTCTTCGGTGCCATGTTCACGATGTAGCTTTCTTCTTTGCAAATCGATGTAGAAAATGACGTAGAAAATCTTCGTTTTTTTTTAATCTTGGGAGTCGAAGTAGAATTATCTTCTATTTTCGAGCCTTGTAGTTGAGCGCCAATGTAATATAAATAAATGAATGCAAACACAATTTTTGATTCAAATATAATATTAACTTTTTTTGATATTTATTGTTCGTATTGTATTAATTATTTTCACAATATTTTCTTTTCAACATAATATTAACTGCATAAAGCAGTGTACAATTCAAAATACGTATAACAAGGAAATAGGTTTTTGACAGTATAAGATTTTTTGACTCACGGTTTCCTGGTTATGGGTGGAATTGCTGGTGGACTGTTCAATCTTTGAGCACACGTACTGGTTGAACTGACTGACGGCTCTCCGTTGATGGACTGCAGTCGAAAGTGGTCGTCGTAGAACTAATTGTTTACGAGATGCTTCCCTGGGTTGTTGATTGATATGGCTGGTCGGCGGGTAGGTACAACAACACGTCCTGACCAGCGACGAGTAGGTAAAATGATGCGGGCGGCGTATACACTATACGATTTGCACTGTGGTGCGTATGTGTGAGTGCGTGTTTACGGCGATTTACGTGTTATAATAAGAATTACGGCGGCGGCGACGTTGAATCCGGCGACGACGATTAAAATGAATAACGGCGTGTAACTCGTTATTCACAACAACTTTACCAATAATATTCGGTCGGTGGGTAGGTACGACAACACGATATATTACGAAGAACAATATTACGAATTACGGCGGCGGCGTTTAAATACGGCGGCGGCGGTAAAATGACAATATTGGATAACGGCGTGTGGCTCGTTATTCACAATAAGTCCATGAATATTATTACTCGGTCGGCGGCGACGGCTCGATCACGATGTAATAACATTAATTACGGCGGCAGCGTTTCAATACGGCGGCGGCAGTAAAATCTCGTATTGGCTCAGTCTGACCTGGTTTTATCCATGTCCAAGCTCAATAGGAGACAAAAACAAACTGTGACGACGGCGACGGTTAAATTACGGCGACGACGGTAAAATCTAGTATTGGCTCAGTCTGACCTGGTTTTATCCATGTCCAAGCTCAATAGGAGACTAAAAGCGAACAACGGCGGCGGCGACGTTTAATTACGGCGATGACGGTAAAATCTCGTATTGGCTCAGTCTGACCTGGTTTTATCCATGTCCAAGCTCAATAGGAGACTAAAAGCGAACAACGGCGGCGGCGAACTGTGGCGGCGGCAGTGTCGATAGCGGCGTACTGGCTCGTTTGACCTGGTATACACCATATCCGAGCTCAGCAGCGAGGGAACGTTGTTTTCGGGACTGCTCCCGGGGTATATTTACTGGCTGTTATTGTGGTCGCAGCAAATAAGAACTCCGGTCGGTCATAGTTACTTTTTGATGTGTTTGTTAAACTTAGCGATGTAGATTCATCATGTGAGTGGCGTAGTCTCTACTTTAGATGTCGCCCTTTCTTCTGGTAGTATTAGTTTCATTAACTAATTAACATGAAACTGTTAATTAGTATAATGAAATGTCTGTTCGTGAATATTGCTCCCGTGGCGCGCTATCTGTTGTCGATATGAGGCTCTTGCTTCGGCGTACTCACGACAATTAGTTCTGTTGTTGTCGACGGGTTGCGCACCGGTGTCCGGCGGCGGTCGGCTATTTCCTGGTTTCTCTACTACACAGCGCACGAGTAGTAGTTTTTGTAAACGTTATACAACGAAAAATAACATCAGCAATTCTGTCCCATTACAACTTCCTGTTCAAGGCTGATGGACGCAATCTTAAAATTTTCACAAAGTGTTTTAAACATGCCTTCGTATACTATTGTTAAATCGTCACATAATTTTATAGTTTTATCGTAAAAATACATAGTTTCCTTTGTACGTTGATTAAAGTTATCTAATTTTACATATATTATCAATTTCCAATCAGAATTTGTTAATCGAAGTGGTCCCTGATTTTCAAAGTACATCCCATTTTCTTGGGACAGTTTCGAAGTTTGATACGGCTTTGGTTGTGCCAATGCAACTTGGAGCATGACGATCGTCATCATGATCCTAAAAAGTTTTCTTATTAATTAATTACATATTCGTATTTTATTCATTTTTTTTTTTTTTTTTAACTTAGATTCTCGTGGAATTTTTTCACGTGGTTTTTATGCACCGTGACGTGTCTTTTCCCGCGCATTATTACTATATTTTCTTTGTCTAATACATCGGTTACTTCATAGGGGCCTGTCCATAATGGATTTAGTTTATTCTTTTGCGCGCGTTCCCTTAATAAAATTTGATCTTTTACGTGTATTTCTATGGGGTTTTTATTGCTATCATAATTCTCTTTGGATTTTATTTTACATTTTATTAGCCTTTCTCTTGCTATTTTATGAGCCTCCTGCATTTTCTGTTTTAAATCAAAATAGTAATTGTCATAATTATATCTAGGTTCAGGTTCTCGTGATAGCTTAATTGGTATCTCTAAATGTTTACCATATAGTAGAGAATATGGTTGATAACCCGTTGATGTGTGCTCAGTAGTATTATAAACGAAAAATGCGTAGGGCAAGTACTCATCCCAATTGTTTAATTTCTTATCGACATAATGTCTAAGGTAGTCTGATAATGTCCTATGTGATCTCTCCAAGGCTACATTTGCCTCCGGGCGATAAGAACTTGTGTTTATTTTATTTATTTGCAATAATTTGCATACCTCGGTAAATATTTTACTTAAGAAATCGGTTCCCTGATCGGTTAATATGGTTTGTGGTATACCGTGTGTGCATACAAAATGTGTTACGAATGCTTCGGCTATAGTATTAGCTTGGTGATTTGGGAGGGGAACGCCCATGGTGTATTTTGTTAAATCGCATTGAATTGTTAATATATATGTATTCCCTGCTAATGTAGTGACCAACGGGCCAACGATATCTAAACATATTTTTTCAAATGGCTCAAAACTAGTGGTCGTAATTACCATCGGTTGTTTTACCTTTTTATTCGTGACCTTTTTCTTTTGACATGATGCACAATTTTTTATATATTCGATTACATCTTGTTTTAAACCTCGCCAATTAAATTGCGTTTTTATTTTCTTTATGGTTCTATGTATTCCGACGTGTCCGCCGGTTACGGAGTCGTGACATTGTTTGAATATGATTAATTTTTCCTCATCACTAAATTCTAACTTGGAACAAATAATTATGTCTACTCCTGTGTTTCGGAAAACATATCGAATCATAGCACGTACTTGAGCAAATTCTAATCGGTCGTTAAAACCTAATTTATTCATAGCTAATTTATTCAATGATTGTTCCTCACATAATAACTTTAAATTCAATAGAGACAGATAAATGTTTTCATACGTAGCTTTTTGTTTGTTTTTACTTTTGGTGGTTAAGAATATTATATATCTATCTTTATCCCGTAAATAATTTACTTCCCCGATTGCTTTACTAGGTGTTAATTTCTGACCGTTGCCAAATTTTTGTTTTATTTCGTAATTTATTCCTGACATAAAATTATAATGTTTTTCTATCTCCGAGACTATGTGATATTCCTCGGGTGCTTCTATTAGACTACCGTTTACTTCTTTTACGTGTTTATTAGTTATTAACTGTGTTTCGAATTTATTAAAAAATGCGGGATAGCTTTCCTCTTTTATCTCATTTATGGTATACATTCTGGTCAGAGCATCGACGTTTGAATTTAATATTCCAGGTTTATAACGAATCTCATAATCGTATTCCTCTAAAAGTATTCGCCAACGTGCGAGTTTCGATAGGGGGTCCTTTAAATTAAATAACCATGAAAGTGCGCGGTGGTCGCTCATTATAATAAATTTTCTTCCGTATAGATAGGGTCTAAATGTTTTTACTGCGAATATAATAGCTAAACACTCAAGTTCAGTAGTACTATAATTGTTTTCACTTTTATTTAAAGTTCTAGATATATATGCAATAGGTAAATCCCGTGATACTTCCCCTTGGGATAATATGGCACCTAGAGCTTTTCCACTTGCATCTGTGGTAACGATAAATGGTTTTGTGAAGTCTGGATACTGTAATATAGGTTCTGAACATATTATATTTTTTAATTTATCAAATGCTTCTTGGCAAGGGGTGTCCCAGTTAAAGGTAACGCCCTTCCTTAATAGGTTTGTCATTGGTTTGGCTATTAAGCTATAAGATTTTATAAATTTCCTATAGTACCCAGAAAGTCCCAAAAACGATTTGATTTCTTTAACGTTTGTTGGTGCTGGAAACCGTAATACTGATTCGACCTTTGCAGGATCCGGTTGTATGCCGTTTTCACTAATTATATGACCTAAATACATACACTGTTGTTTTAAGAACTCGCATTTTGCTGGTTGTATTTTTAAGTTATGATTTCGTAATCGTTCGAATACGTCGCGTAGTTTTTCGTTATGATCAAGTAACCCTTTGCCGTATATTATTATATCATCTAGATACACTAAACATTTTATGCCTACGATACCAGCCATTACATTATTCATTAATCGTTGGAAAGAACATGGAGATGTTTTAAGACCCATTGCCATTTTTTTAAAATGCCAATGACCTTGGTTTGTTGAAAAGGCTGTAAGCTCTTTACTTTTTTCATCTAATTTTATCTGGTAAAAACCTGAAGCAAGATCAATGATACTGAACAGATTACATTGTCCTAGCTGATCTAATATTTCGGTAATGTTGGGTAGTGGGTGGTACTCATTTATCGTTACTTTATTCAAAGCTCGAAAATCAACAACTATTCTAAATTTTGGTATTTGACTCGCGTCTAGTTTCTTTTTTACTAAAAGTAAGGGAGCATTCCATGGTGAAAAGGAGGGTTCAATAATGTCGTCCTTTTCCATTTGTTTGATTTGAGAATCTATTTCGGCCATTTGCGCGTGTGGTAAGCGATACGGTCGCTTATATATGGGCTCCTGATTCTCCGGTATATTAATTTTATGCGTTAACGTATTTGTATATGTTAACGTGTCTCCCGTTAAATGAAATATGTCTTGGTAATGTTCACATATTTCCAAAATAGTTTGCCTTTGCTCATTATCCATATGATCGCTCCTAATCAATTGTCTTATTTCTTTTATGCGTTTATTTTTATTATCGTCTTGTACTATTGACTGTGTATTATATTCGAATTCATGATCATATCGTATTTTATTTAAATTGCTTAACATAATGCTTTGGGGTTTTTCGGTTATATTTAAAATACTAATTATTACTTCACCGTTCTGTACGGTATTTATTACGCTTCCACAAAATACGCCTTCCATTATTTCTTGTTTGTGAATTAAAATATCTTTACTTTCTACATCCTTTGCAGCTATAGGTATTGATACGATTGTTTCTGATCTTGGGGTTAATAGTAACTCCTTTTGTTTATTTTTGTTAGCATTAATTACTAGAGTTTTATTGGCTAGGTTTATTACAGCGTTATTTTCTGATAAAAAACTATTTCCTAATATACCATTTTTCCTTATTGGAAAGTTTTCGTCAACTAAATTAAATTCGGTGCTAATTTCTTGCCCTTGGATTATCAAAGGTATTGTAAGCTTGCCTATTGTTTGTATTATTTTATCGTTAATTCCTTTTAAATTTACTATTTGTGTTTTATCTACTACTATATCGTAATTTAATATATTGTTTTTTACTATATTTACTTCGCTACCTGTGTCGACTAAAAATTCTAATTCTTCATTTATACAGGCGGGTGATTTACATTTTATGTGATTATTGTTGTTTATTTTCGTTAATATAATGGGGTAACAATCTCGGATGGGTCCACGGATATGTGATTGATCGCACGTGCTCCGGGGGGTACGTGAGATGTCCGCTCGTTTCCCGAGTTTTTATTACGTCGCTCGTCGTTTTGTTTTTTATAGCAGGCGGCTATATTATGTCCTGGTTTATTGCAGTAAGTGCAGGTATCGCTCCTTGCATTATAATTAGTGGGTGGACGTGTGAAATTATTCTGATTGGGTGGTCTACTATTATACGCTACATTGTTCATTCGGCATTGCGATGCAAAATGTCCTTCGCGGTTGCATGTATGACAACGCCTAACATTGTAATTGTTGCTTCTTGGATTCGGGTTTCTATTAGTATTCCTATCGTAGGAATTGTTTCTGTTAGTATTATTATTATTAATATTATTACGATAGTTGTACGCTGTGTTTTGATTATTATTATTATTATATTGCCTATTTTGATGAGCATTTCTATTGTTGTACGTATTATTTGCGCGGAAAATTTCTTGTACATCATTGTGAGTACGAATATTTTTTTCGGTAATTAACGCGATTTGCATTGCTTGTTCAAGAGAGGTAGGACTTTTTGTTTTTACTTCAAATTTTATTTGGTCGCTTAAACCGTTTATATAACTGACTAAAGCTTGTTCCCTAATATTGTCACGTAATATTTGTGCTACTGCCGGTGTTTTGTCTATGGCTACTGTGTTACATAGTTTTTGGTATATTTCTTCTACTCTATTGTTGTACGCGCATATGGTTTCATTATTTTTTAATTTTATTATATTTAATTCGATTTGTAAATTAGCTGCGCCATAGGGAGTTTCGAATGCGTCTAATAATATTTTTTTCATATCTTCCCATACCTTAATTTCCTTATATCTGGTTACATTAAAAGCTCTGTCTGACAATTTAGTAGCTGCTATCATTTTTAACATAAAAGGGTGTTGTTCTGAATCTACCGTATTTATGATTACTTCGCATGCATTTAAAAATGGATATATTTCAGTTTGTCCTGAATAGTTAGGAATTAATTTTATTGCGTCTAACGCACTTATGGATTTCCCGTCGGTACTACCTGGCATTTTCTTTACTTTAACTATTCTTTTTGGTTGAATATATTCGGTGTGTATAGTATTTCTACTACTTCGTAACCCTTGACGAATTGCGCTAGTAGTAGGACTATTTTCAAACTCTTCTAGGTTTATTAATCGTAAACTTTTATTTAATATATCACTGGTTATTGGTTTAGTTTCTATACGTTCATTAAGTATTTCTTCACTAAATAAATCTAATTCTTCGTCTAAATTATTTATTTCTATGTTGTCAACTATTTCGCTATCAGTATTGTTTACGTCAATTTCTAAATTACTTTCGTTTTCGATTATTTCAATTATTCTATCTAACGTTTCTCTAGCTATCGTTTCAAATTCGTCATTAATATTTCCTTCTGAACTATTGTTCATTAATATTTATTTTTACTCTAATCCTTTAATTATAATCTCATTTAATATAATCTTAATTGACTTATTATATTTTTTTATTCGATTTGGGCTTTAAATTCGGCTGGGGCTTCTACTCGGGCTGGCGGGCTTTAAACATGGGCTAGGGACTTTAAAACATGGGCTACAAAATCTACACGTGTTCTATACAATGGAGTAGCTAATTCCAAGGGAGTTGTACTTAAATAATAAGATAAACTCAAAAATATGGCCTCAATAATTAATAATAATCTCAATAATAATCTCAATAATGCCCTGTAATAATTCACAATAATTCTCAAAATAATATAAAATACCCTTAATAATTCATAATAATAACTTCTCAATAAATGCCCTTTAAAATAATCTTCAATAATAATCAATAATTGCCCTTCAATAATAATCAATAAATGCCCTTTAATAATTCATAAAAATAACTTCAATAAATGCCCTTTAATAACTTCAATAATATCTTCAAAAAATTGCCCCTTAAATAACTTTTTATAATATGCCCTTCAATAATATTTTAATAATATTTTTATAATATGCCCTTTCTTTAATAATTTTCCCTAATTACGATGGACCAATAGACCAAAGGAGACGGTTATATAAATTATGCTTACAACATTGCTGTATTCATCTCGTTGCTTGATCTCTCTCGCCGTAGTTGGATTGTAACAAACGTTCGGTCTTCCCAGAGTCGTTGAATTGAAGCGTGCACTCCTCAGCTCAACGGTAATCCACGAAGGTGAAGTTGCCTCTGTTGATTGAAGTTGATCCAAAATATTTCGAAAAATATTGTTGAATGATCCTTGTATCTTGGAAGACCCTGTCCACAGCGCCAAAATTCTGTTACGTCCCAACTGATGTCGATATATACATCAACGTGGAAATGAATACTTGATGCACTTGGTTATTATGAGTATTTATTTAAGTACAAAAGTAGTATAGATTTGTATGTTCACAGTCTTTTTTTTGTGTCACCACGGTAATTTCACAACGTCCAAGGGAGGATGTCCCCCTTGGACACAATAATTTTACCGTGTAAAAATTATGAAGAATTTACACACTTTTTACACGGTAATTTCACACCGTCCAAGGGAGGATGTCCCCCTTGGACACAATAATTTTACCGTGTAAAAATTATGAAGAGTTTGCACACTCAAAGTCAGTTTTGTCCAAATATTTACCGTGTACACACTAAATGTTTTTTTCTCAACAAACCTTATTACTAAAATGAAATAATAATTACTATATTCGCATTTACATTTATGTTGGTTGCACTGCAATTGATCTAATTAATGAATGTCAGTATTTTTCTAAAAAATGTATACAATTTTTAGTTATAAGCTGATCATTTTCTCATATTCAGTTACTAATGATCCGCCGTTCACTTAAGTCGTGTCTCATTTTTCTTTATATTCTTGAAGTTTTATTACATTGTATAAGTTATTTAATTTCTCCAAAAATGAATTTTCAAAAATGTCCGAATGATTTTGAATCATTAGTTTATCGTATACGAAATAATCCGACCATGGCTCATCCAAAATTTTCATCGTTTGCATCAAGATTTAAAACATTCAAATTATTCCCGTTAAATACTTCTCAAAATAAATATACATTGTCCGAATGTGGCTTAAAATATTCAGGAGTGGATGATGTCGTGGAATGCTTTTGTTGTGGTCTTATTCTTCATAACTGGGAAAGGCTGGACGACCCATGGATTGAACATTGCAGATTCAGTCCAAGATGTTTATATGTATTATTAATGAAGGGTAATCAGTATGTTCAAAATGTATTAAGTAAATACTGTAAAACCGAACATATTCACAGTTGTGAATCTGAATCATACGATACTGTTTGTTAATCAAGTTTTTATTATATTATGTTATAGTAAATAAAAATAAAATGTTGATTTTTTTTTTTACTGTTGACTAATCATGTTTTTATTATATGTTACACTAAATAAAATTAAATGCTGATTTTTTTTAAAAAAACAAATTATATGTGTTAATATTTGATTTAATATCTCACGATCGTATAGACTAATGAGGTTAGTGTGTGTAGAAATAATTTAAATGTATGCTAATCATGTTATAGTAAATAAAAATAAATGGTGATTTTTTTTAAAACAACTTATATGTGTTATTATTTGATGTAATATCTCGTGAGCGTGTGGTCTAGTGGATTACTGCGTGTAGTGTTAATTTAAATGTTTTCAGGTATCAGGTAAGTATAATATGTAATTCTCCCCTCCACTGCATGCAGTAGTCGACTATACTGTACGCTCACATTTTTTGCATTTTTTTTTTTTTTTTTTTTTTTTTATCTATCAGGTTTAGTATATAATACGCTCACAAAGTAAAAATGCTTTCAGTTCAAAGGATATCTCCCATCGGTTATATTATATCAAATTTAAAAAAATAATTACGTTTATAGTTTGAAAGATTTTTTTAAATATTTAAAAAAAAAAACTTTATATCAATTTTAAAAAAATAATTACGTTTATAGTTTGAAAGGTTATTTAATTATTTAAAAAAAGAACATTAATTCGTTATGGGTCTACCGGTAATTGTGTCAAAATCGGTATTTGACATACGTCCATTTGGTAAGAAGAGTGTTACAGTCGGCCTATTAATCAGCAAACAAATTTCGATTATTGTGTTATTAGAGTGCAAGTTAACGAAAAAAATTATTACATTAAATTTAGAGCAATGGTGTACGCTTATGTCTGAATCTAATTACACTTCAATTACTAACAACTTACATACCAGGTGTAGACGTGTAAGAATCACCGAGAATTTCACATATTCAATTAATGTGAAGCAGAGTTCAATAACCTTACATATAAATGATGATTATATTACACTCTCACATATAGATTTCTGTAGACTTAAACAACTTCAGCATTGTGTGGACCTTTATATCGCAGAAAAACAGAAACGTCTACAGAGTTTTCAAGCAACATTTGATGCAGCTTATGAGCTGATTAAAAACGATGTCCGAGGTTTGCCCATCAGTTGTCAGAGGAACGAATTCACAAACCAGTATATACAAAACTATGATTTTAATTATTATTCTCATCTACAAAACGACGACACTTCATTTTTGTACGAAATATTACAATTTCATTTTAACGCAATGTCTGACATGATTTTACAGGACTTAATAGTGTAATATAATACAAATTCATTTATATTTATGTAATGTTTTATTTATTAAATAAAAAATATTTTTTTAGAATATTACACTCATAATGCTAAATTACTTTTTATCGTACGACGTTCTGGATCCTTCAAAATCACGTCGAAGATGACCTGCATGGTCTCATTCAAACTTGTATTTAAAGTTTGGTCTTTTGATTTATCAGAAGTTGTTATCTTAACAGATGCCTCAGAGTGACGCCACCTGTAACATAAATTAATTATTCAGTGAACAGTGAATAGAAACAGTTGATTTATTTTTTATTATAAGCAATAGTTTTTTTATTAAAAAGTAAACCAAAGTCTAGTATTTACCTCTCCTTTGATGGAATTTTGTTTATGTTCTTACACTTATAGTGTGTTATTGTCCAATAGTCGGTTGCCTTCTCTTCTGGATTAAACTGACTTTTGATGGTAGCCAAACCATCTCCCTGCCGGAAGGTTACCGAATTGATGATTTCTTCATCGAAATCTTCAGTCCGCAATTTCTCCTCAAAGATTTCCCTGTAAGATGAACTCTAAAAAATAAATAAATAAATTCATGCTATAATTCATCACCTTAGAATATTAGATAAAAGTATTAAGATTATAAATAATTATTTATCTTACTGTTTTTGTCTGTTTAATCTTTTTGTTATTTCTCTTGTCAATCAATTTTTCAGCCCCTCTTTTGAGAGCTGTTTTAGTTTGCTTTGAAGTGGAAGGTTTCATTTTCATATCTACAGATCCGTTAAATTCGTACTATAAAAAAAACTTATAGTATTAAATTTGCTATATTAACAGATTGTTTTTTTTTATACATGTATGAGTGGTTTACCACAGAATTGCACGACTGAGAATTGAATCTATCGAACGGTATGTCAGTCGGTGCAATGCCAGAATACTCTAACTATTGCCCCATTAACTGAGACGAATGTATGATCAGTGCAATGCCGGAATACTCTGACTATTACACTATTGTCATATAAATACCGTCCGATAGATTGGAATTATAACCATTGCGTTGAGTAGTTTTACGACTGGCCTATTCACGACTGAGAATTGAATCTATCGAACGGTATGTCAGTCGGTGCAATGCCAGAATACTCTAACTATTGCCCCATTAACTGAGACGGATGTATGATCAGTGCAATGCCGGAATACTCTGACTATTACACTATTGTCATATAAATACCGTCCGATAGATTGGAATTATAACCGCGTTGAGTAGTTTTACGACTGGCCTACAATTTGCTTTAGTTATTAAAGTAATTCATTTACTAACCTCTGATCCAGAATCGACAATCGAAGTTCTGTAAGACATCGTTGAATATTATTGAATGTTGAATTGATGAAGAGGGCGAAGAAGTTCTAGTTGCTGGATGTTGACTGCGAAGTTCCAGTTGCTGGATGTTGACTGTAATATTGCTGTCGATACGCTAGCCTTATATACTGTAATGTTTCCACTACCATAGTAACTTTGAAATGTGAAATATTCAAAGCAATGCTATCGGATATATTAAACCAGCCAATGCCCTTAATTCGACCTCTTATTAATATTAGTTTTATTCCGTCAACGGTTATAATATGACCTCTTATTAATACTAGTTTTTTATTCAGACAACGCCCAAAATTTGACCTAGCTATTTTAAATGAATATTCCGGACGATGGTCAACACCAATACATACATTATATACTATAATACTATAATTACTATTACTACAAAATAACTTAGTTGTTTTTAAAACTAATATTACATTAACAGGTTACACGATTTCTTTGAATATAATGTGAGTTTTAAACGACAACTAGAAAAGTAGGAGATGATTCTCGACTATATAACCCAGAATTTGCCACTCAAACGATATCAGTTCAGCTTGTGTTCTCCACCAGCAACAACAAGGAACAGACATTCGCCATCGAACATTGAAAATACTTCAATCCTATAAAGTATAACAGTCTACCATCAACATCATCAACAGGAATTTACCATCGAACATTGAAAATACTTCAATCCTGCATAGTTTACCAGTCCAGTACCGGCATCATTAACATTGGAAAATACTTTAACCGAACAGCTATCTACGTAAGCATCTACCTATTTCATTATTTATATATATTTTTTTTAAAAAAACCATCTAAAACTCTTTACATCTTTACTAGTTTTTAAAAACGAAAAAAATAATACACGATAGTAAAAAACATAACATAGCATAAACGTTTAGGTAAGTGATTATATAGGATCGATATTCAATAGTTTTATCAGAAATATCAATATTAAATGTACAAAGTATTTATAATTTATTTATTTTATTAAAATGTTTTTAAAATTTAGAAGGTTGACCGATTAAAATATCTATATATATTATAATGTATATTATAAATGGTTAAAAAGTTATTAAGTTTAAGTTTAAAAAAAACAAGTTTATACAGTATGTATATGATTATAATTATAGAATAGCATAATATAAAAACTTGATTATTATAATATATAAAATACAACCATCTTAGCTAACATTAAATATACACAATGCTGGTTGATATAAATCATTTTAATTATCAGATTTTTTTTTTTAAACATCTTTCTATATTTTTATAATTTATATTAGTTCTAATATATTTACACAAAAACGTTTTCAAATGATGAATTCTTACAATAATATTTTAAACGAAATAGACTATTATAAAAAATTGATTGAAAGTTATACAGAATCAGATAAAAAAGACCATATCACTAGAAGATTCAGACTTAAACAAAATAAAAAAAATTGTAAAAATATAAAATACCAATTGTTTTTAATTAGAACAAGTGCTTCTTCTTCTCTCAATGTTAACAATCGAAAATTTATATTAAAAGAAAAATTGCTTTTTTTTAAAGAAGAAAAAGAAAAGATCATTACATTTTATCGATCTAGCTGTACCGACTATTGGTTATGTGTAAATAATTTTAATATGCAGTTAGAAAATCTTAATGATCAGCTACAACAGTTGAGTACAAACTGTTGAAATCAAAATTATATTACCTATATTATATGTAGTATTGTATATATTATTATGTTTATGTTTAAAAAATAGTTAGATGATAGTCACATGTAAATAAATAAGCATTCTAAACTAAAAGTTTTTTTTGTTCACATTATTTTTTCATTTTTTTTTTTAATTGTACTATTTATAATTAATATACCAACCTACTAAAAATGTTTTATTTATTAATTTGTAAACTTAGCATAATAATCATAAGCTAATATTTATATATGATGTATAACCATAATTAATTTTAATTTGCTGATAGTATTTATGCTTATATTCCAATACATAAACTAGTCTATTATTATTATTAGTATTATTTACTACTGTCAATATTTGCTATTTTAATTTTTTATTAAAAAAATGGAATCAAAATCATTTATTATGGATAAAATTAACGATGTTATTCGAGAGGCCGAGAATAATGACCGAGCAATGGATGAAAAAGAATTTAAAAAAAAAAAATAAAAATATTGATATAAAAATAAAAAAAGCTGTTTTAAAACCAAAAAAATTAATTGATGTTATATTCGTTAAATATTGCTAAGAAAAATGAAAAAAAACATTCAAAAAGGATTATCTAAATTATATGCTCAATACAATTATATGAACAGTGGTTAATAGTTTATCAATCATTTGTTTATTAATCATTAATTTTTGACTCAAAACTGCTTTTTTATTTTTAAAGTCTTGTAAATATGTTCTGAATGTATTAATTTATTTGAATGATATTTGAAATAAAATGATCTACCTACATTATTATTATATATATTTTTTTTATTTATTCTATTCACAGTTTCATCATGAAAAGACGAACGGTGAGAAAATGCCAGCGAACAATTTCTACTGATAAAGAGCTATTCGAAATTGAACGATTTAAAAAATGTTCGAAAACTTTTATCATCAGGAATACATTGGATTTTATAGATTACACGCTTTTTTTTAACCATATTTCAGAGAAATTAATTTTGAAGTTAAAAGAATCGTGTGAAAATACATCTATAAAATTTAATTTAGTTGTAGATAGTGTTTACGAAAGAATTTTAATGCAAGAAGTACAGGATATTGCATTCAAAACTTCTAATGTTTTCGCGTGTAATTCATCAAATTTCAAAAAATTACTAAACAACATGTTCAATAAATTGTTACGAGAAGAGGCAGATTTTAAACAGAAAGGTTCTGGATGGTCGCTTAAGGTGATAGAAACATTGCAGCTGAGAATCAATATAGTGAATCCTCTGAAAGGAGGAACATATATTGATTTACCTAAGTATGTTAAAGATAAAAAAGCGATTATCAATGTGAAAAATAGTGATAATAAATGTTTTAAATATGCATTATTATCAAAGTTTGATAATCGCTCCAATAAAACTAATTTTAATGAAAAATATTTTAAGATGTTAGAGTTAAAAAGTGGTTTAAATTTTAAATGTGTTGATTTTCCAACACCGATCAGTAAGATACCCAAATTTGAACGTATAAACAATATTTCAATAAACATTTATAGTTTGGATGATAAAGAAACATTTTTTCCCTTGTATGTATGTAATACTGAAAGAAATAATCATTTTGACCTATTTTTGTTTAATAATGATGAAACATCACATTATTGTTATATTAAACATTTTTCAAGATTAATCAGAAGTCAGAAAACGAAAAATTGTTCAAAGTTAATTATTTGTAAGAGATGTTTCACAACTTTTGGTACTCAACCGTGTGAAAGTAAGCTTTGGGGTTTTAAAGGATTAAATGAACATCAACGTAATTGCGGAAAGAATCCATTGGGGAGGCCTATAATGTTTGAAGAGGGGGATGACGATTTCATCTATTTCAAAGGTTATAAAAAAACCCATAGGATTCCATTTGTCATTTATGCAGATTTCGAATGCATTTTAACACCTAAACAATCTTATAAATTCATTAAAAGACATAAAAACCAGCAAAAACAGAAAACTCATGTTACACATTTACATGAAATAATGAGTTACGGGTTTTATGTTAAAGTTGACTATAGTATCATATCAAAAGAGCTGGTAAAACAGTTTCAAATTCCGACAAAGGTAGTGATTTATAGAGGTGAGAAGGCTGCAAAAAAGTTTATGAAAAATATGATTGATATCGGGAATAATATCAATAAAATTTATCAAATTAATACACCGATGGATAAATTAACTGAAAGAGAAGAAAAACATTTTCAAAGAACCAAGTTTTGTGAAAAATGTTCAAAAAATTTTAAAAACAATAATTTAATTAAAGTTCGAGATCACTGTCATTTAACTGGAAAATATAGGCAATGTCTCTGTCTTCAATGTAATTTTGAAATAACAAGTCCATCATTCGTGCCAATTTTCTTTCATAATTTATCGTATGATAGCCACTTTATAATTCGAGAACTCGGTTGTAATGATAAAGATATTCACGTTATTCCTAATTCGTCAGAAAAATATATATCCTTTAGCAAAGAAATCGCACATAGATTTAGTTTAAAATTTGTTGACACATTCCGATTTATGAGCGAGTCGTTAAGTAAACTTGCAGGCAATTTATCCGAAGATAAGTTAAGGTTTAGAGAAACTCTTAAAATATTTTCCATGAAATCATTAGATCTAGTTACACGGAAAGGAGTCTTCCCTTATGAATATGTTGATAGTTGGAGTAAATTAGATAATGATTTTTTACCATCAAAGCTTGAATTCTATAACTCATTAACAGATGAGGAAATTAGTGATGAAGATTATGAACATGCAAAAAATATATGGAATACATTTGAAATAAAGACTTTAGGGGAATATAGTGACCTTTATTTAAAAACTGATGTTACTATACTAGCTGACGTGTTCGAAAATTTTAGAGACATATGTTTAGCTACTCTTAGACTAGATCCTGCTCATTATATGACTGCGCCTGGATTTGCTTTTGATTGCATGCTTAAGTATACAAAGGTTAAATTAGAGAGGTTAAAGGATTATAATATGTTACTTTTCTTTGAGGAATCAATAAGAGGGGGAATTTGTCAATCAACTAAAAGATATGCTAAAGCAAACATCCCAAATATTGAAGGATTGGAGTATGATTCAAATGAACCGATTACTTGGATCACATATCTCGACTGTGTAAATTTGTATGGGAAGTCCATGTTGACAGAATTACCTTTCAAAGATTTTGAATGGGTTGATGATCTCGACATAGATGTAACTAAAATTTCCGATGATTCTGAAGTAGGATATATATTAGAAGTTGATATCGAGTACCCTAAGCATTTGCATAAAAACCATAATGATTTCCCGTTTTTACCGTTTAACGAATGTCCACCAAATTCAAAAGTTGAGAAATTGTTAACTACTCTATCACCGAAGAAAAACTATATTGTACATTACAAAAATTTGAAACAAGCAATTTCTCACGGTCTTAAAGTAGTAAAAATTCATCGAGCTATCCGCTTTTCACAAAAAAAATGGATGGCGTCGTACATTGAATTCTGTACAAAAATGAGAGCAGGAGCAAAAAACGAGTTTGAAAAAAATTTCTGGAAGTTGTTAATTAATAGTGTTTTTGGTAAATGTATGGAAAATGTCCGAGCAAGAACTTCTATAAAACTGGTTTCATCAGAAAAAAAAGCGAATAAACTAATGGCTAAAACTAGTTTTAAAGACAGAACTATATACTCTAAAAATCTCATGGCTATTCATCAACATAAGGAAACTATTAAATTCGATAAGGCAATTTATGTAGGATTTGCAATTTTAGACGTTTCGAAAACATTTATGTACGATTTTCATTATAATGTCATGAAGAAAAAGTATGGCACTAAAATTAGTTCTTTATATTCGGATACTGATTCCTTGATATACGCTATTCAAACTATCAATTTTTTCAATGATTTAAAAAATGATTTATTACCATATTTTGATACATCTAATTACCCTAAAGACCATTATTGTTATAGCGAATTACATAAAAGTCAACCAGGCTTTTTCAAGGATGAATTGAAGGGAGTAATACTTAAAGAATTCGTATCATTAAGACCAAAATTATATGCATACAAAACTGTAGACGGTACTGAGGAAAAAAAAGCAAAAGGTGTAAAGAAATATATTATTAAAAAACATATGCAATTCGATAATTATAAGGATATACTAAACGCTTTTATAAACCATTTATCTGTTAAGGATAAATTAACTCATAGAACCATGAATTTTATCCAATCAAACAAACATGTTGTTCAATCGAAAACAATGAACAAACTTGTTTTAAGCGCTAATGACGATAAACGTCATATAAATGATGACGGGATAAATACTTTAGCTTATGGTCACTATAAACTGGATAAATTATGTAATGAAGGAAAAAAGAATTGATAAATCCGCAATTGATATAAACAAAAGCGTAATCTAACGGTAGTGTAATAAAATTTATTTTTTTAAAAAAAATAAATTAAAAAAAAAAAAATAGCTTTTGGGATAAAGAAATTACAAACTAAAAAACAAATAATTAATTCAACTTTTTTTTTCTAACTTTTATTATTAAAGTATTACATATTATGCATAAAAAATCTTTATTTTAAAATATCTGATGATGTTATCCATGAATTTTGACTTGAATCAAAACCTAACCATTTAACAAGCATTTTATTCCCAACTTTTTTTACAATACGTTCAATGAGAAAGGTGTTTGGAAAATCAGTTAATTTAATTTCCTGTTCATAAAAACCACCTAAGATTATATTGTCTGATTCATCCTTTAGTTGATAAGTTACTGGATTTGTCTGTAAAACTTTTGAAACTGTAAATATTTCCGTTGTCCAATTTGGTGTATATCCTTTACTAAATATATGTTTATACTTAGATATTCTTACTTTATCATTAATTTTAAATTTTGGATTATATAATGTATCATTTATTTGTGTATTAAATTTAATTTTGTTTGTATTCATTCGAGCTTCATTCGGTGTACATTTGATTGTTCTATGTTTTGTATTATTATAATTTTGTGTAATTTTTGATAGTGTATTATACCAATTCCATGTACCAGTAGCAGTAAAATGTCTATATATATTATTTTTAAGACTCTGGATCACGCGTTCCGCGATTGCACATTTAATAACACTGTATGAACTGTAATGTTTAATTTTGTATTTTTTCATTAAATCTTGAAATTGAGCATTGTAAAATTCTGTACCATTATCTGTCTGTAATAATTTCGGATGAGCTTTTTTCAATATATTAAACATACCTTTTGTACATTCTTTCGATGTTTTATTTTTCAACGCCTCAAGCCATACGTACTTACTATATGTATCTATGACAACTAAAATATACTTAAAACCATAATTTTGTTTAGAATGAGATTGCATGTCCATTAAATCAGCTTGCCAGAGGTCATCAATAAACCGCGTTACTACACTGCGTCTAGGAAATATTTTTCTCGCTGGCCGATGTAACTCATTAGCTATACTCTCTAAGGTAGCCATTATACTATAATATTTCTCTCACGTAGTTCCTCTAAAATAGATATTATTTCATTATTCACACCAGTATTACCAACACTTTGTGATGATGTCAAAAGATTTAATCTAGTTACTAGCTCATTCGGATCGTCATAATAAACTAATTTGGTTTGAGGTAAGACATCTTTATATAAACCAGAACCTTTCATAGTCTTTGGTGATGAAGTAAAATTAAACATCTTTTCAACTAATGGATTTGTAGACATGGAACTGTTTGCTTCTGGATTAAAATCAAATGGTTCAAATTCTTGTGTTATTTTTTTGCGTTTAGCGCTTGAACTAGATAAATGATTGTCAAATGATTTTAAATTAATTCGAGGAGTTGTATTCTCATTAATTTTACTTATTTCTTCGTTAAACTGTTTTTCCTCCATTTTCATTCGATCATACAGTGGTTTTACAACAGTCACCCATTTATGGTACCTCGAGGTTCTAGGTTTTCCATCTGCTTTTAAATGGACTCCACTAGTTTTTAAAATATTGTAATAAGATTCTATATCTGCTATAGTTGTATTTTTTGGTTCCTTCTCACATAATAAAGACCATAGTCCTGGTGTAAATTGGTAGTATTTATTAAGCAACAGCAATTTGCCGTGAATAAAAGTAACAGAATGTTTTCCTATTTTATATGAATCACTATTTTTATCATAATACATACCATAAGATTTATCATAACGTGTTGATTTAGGACGGTTATTTAAAAAATTTTCATATGATGAATTTAATTCATCATCATTATCTTCTTCACTAATGCACGGGGTTTCTGATTTATTTTCTAGTTCAGTTGACCGTGTGTTACATATTACATTTTGTTTCACATGTGTACTCAATGGTTCAATTATCGGCTTAAATGCTTCACGGAAATAGTTTTCAGAATCTATAACACCACGTTTCATTTCCATTATTTTTCGTTGTATATTTTTTTTGATGTTATTAAATTTTCCAACAAGACTTTTTCTTTGTTCATTGTTAATAATAAATGTAATATACCTGTATCGTATGACTACTGATGACACTATGCAGATAATAACTGTGTGACGGTATATTTATATAAACTAATAAATTATTTATTTTAATGAATGTATGAAAACCGCATCTATACCTTCCTTCATTCATTTCTCGAGGTTTATCGATAACCATAAACCCATAATAGCTATGATTCCAGCATAAATGAGAAATTTTCCGAAATTCTGAGAAATCCATATCTGCAGACGAATGATCGTTGAATATATGTCGTAAATTTGTATCATCTTGTTTCAGTATTATTAAAAGTTTGCGTTATCTCTTACAAGCTGTTTTGATATTTTAGAATATGTCTGTGCTAAATAAAATACGGAGCTGGCACCTGAATGCCTACCAATGCTAAAGTATTCTCTGATTACAGATTGTGGGCCGCATATCACATCATCAAAAATTATAATAGAATTTTTCTTGGTTAAGTTTGGTTTTATAACCTTATCAGCGCTTGTAAATAGGAAAAAATTAGCACCTTGTATATCAATCTATTATTTTTTTAATAAAACATATTTTTCCTGATTAGAGGTGTTAGAGTATAAATAAATATTTTCAATCTTACCCGTTTGCATGTGTGATCAGATTATACATTATATTTGTTTTTCCTGAACCGCTGGGACCAACTAGTATAGCACGTATAGTATCGGGTAATAACGAACCGTGTCTTGATGGTTTTTTTACTACCTGAACATCTACATTTATAACATCCAATTTATCTTTCTGTTCGATAAAATCCATATTATTTTCTTATAAATACTCTAGAATTTCCAATTTATAATCAGTTATCGATGACGCGTTCGACTCGTAAGTGCAAGTCAGTCAAGACTGGAAAAGGATTTGTAAACTCTCTTATAAATAGTCTCCCGTTCGAAGCCCATGTTTCAGGCTATCCGTATTGC
>CARXXK010001213.1:0-46196 GCA_949089665.1 Macrosiphum euphorbiae | reverse complement strand
ACTCAAGAGCTAGGAGGCCATATACATTGTTTTTGTAACGACCACCCATGGTGTTGTTCTCACGTCACACATCCATTGTTATTAAATTTTTAGTTTGTCATTTTGTGTCAATATATTTTGTCAATAATTATTTAAAAAAATAATAGTGTGTGTGTGTGTGTGTTACCACTTGCCAGTACTCGCGCGGGAAGTGAAACTTATTTTGAACGGTACACGTGAGTTTAACTGAGTTAATATAAATTAATTTAAAAGTGAGAGAAAGTTATCCGGAATTATTTATTATTGATACTTTTATTATTTTTATTTTTATTCGACAGATCGATGGATAATTGTTTGTAGTATTGTTTTTGTCCAGGTAAAAGGTTTGTGAGTGAATTAATCAACCAATAACAATTAATTAAATATACTAGATGCTAACTGATATTGGGCTCTCAGTATAGACGGTATAATAATCGATCATTAATTATTCATATTATTTAGTATGGGCCAAGATGGATGAATTTGTTTTTTTATTTTGCAACGTTTAAATAATATTTATTCACAGCAAAAAACAGTCACTCAACTAACTCACGACCACCACTTACCTAATACCTTCCAACGATTTGATATATGTACCTCTTTTTATTTGATATTAATTAATAAATTCACTCACAAATATTTTTTCTGGATAAAAACAATACTACAAACGATTACCTATCGATCTGTCTCATTTTTTGGATTAATTAATAATAATACCTACCGAACTGCGAACTAACAAACATTTCGAACGTCAGTATACAATGTTCTACAATTTTATTACAAACTATTCATTACACACTATTATTATTTAAGTCGTTTCCGGCTAATCACACGGTAATGAATCAAACAACCTTCGACCAAATGTCAACAAACGCCGGCAAGTGTATTTATTTATATAAGTCACGATAACATAACATGTGTACGGTGTGTATTAACATATATATAAACTGTACGAGGAGCATGGTGTATACCAGTGGCGTATACATAACTTTTGTATGGGGGGGGGATCAGTTGCAAACAAATTATTATGGAACGAAAATACCTAAACCTAGGTATGTGCTCATTTAAATACCTAATAAATGATAAAACATATATATATTCAATACATTTTATTTTAAATTCTACAAGTAATTATAGAACAAAATTTAATTTTCTTTTTTTTTAGTCAATAATATTTATTATTTAAGCAATTTTTAGCTTTCAATGAACAAATTACTGATAGCTATTTGATAGTATGTTGTAGGGATATCCATGTTAGTTGATAATATACAAAATTGATAATGTTTTGGTATAAATGCGTAAAAACCATCGTGCAATAACCTTATATTATACCACCATAATAATATTTCATTTTCTAATGTAGGTATAGGAAAATGTATTATTATATCGTCTCCACCGCGTTGATATCGGTGACGGTGGCGACGGCCCGTGGCTGGTCTGCCACATATTATTATTTTTATAATAATTTATTATACTTGTATATAGGTATAATATACATATTATCAAATATCACATAATACGATTACCTATACGATTATATGTAAATTATTTTTAATTAATTGTTGAATATTGTGTTAAAATAAAAATTTACAAAAAATCCTTGCCATTTTTTTTCCTTGTAATTTCCTTACATTAAGTCATTAAGAACACTATTTTATAAAATTTAAAAAAAGGATGTGGGGGATCTGACCCCCACATCCCCCCCTTGTATACGCCCCTGGTGTATACGCGTGTGTGTGGTACCCTAACCCAACGCGTTATGGGTCATGGGAGTCAAAGAAGTGGTAGCAATAACAAATCAATGATAATCGAACCCGCTGTTTGAATAGCTAGTCCACCGTCGTCCGATAACGATTATAATACGTTTGTTGTACACTTGTTGTACGGATGAATGATGATTTAATGTATTGTATTCGGAGTCCATTAGCGGTACAAGATAACATATTATACGAATGCGATATACGTGCTCATAGTAATAATATTATATAGAATTCGAACGACTGGTCGAAGCATCGGTGAATTAGTAACGCAAGTCTAAAATGTCGACTGTGTCTGTGTGACGACAATAACGAATGCACACTTGCGTTGGCATATGCATACTATATATATACTATACAGGGATCATATTATTATAATCTGGGCACTGAAGCGAAAAAATGTTTGGTGAACGATAGTCTTTTTGAAAAACGTCCATTATTGAAGTACTTTGCGATAATATTAGTTTGAGAGTCTGTCAACACTGGCGCCGCCCGTTACATTTCGTTATCCCGCGTAAGGAATTTTCACTTCAAAAAAAAAAAAGCAAAGAAGGTTGCATGTTATTATGGCACCACCGTCATTCAACGTTTGTGTGTGTGTGTGTGTGTGTGTGTGTGTACGTCGAGAGCTAAGCGATTGTTTTTATAACGAACACACATAGGTAGCTGTTCTCACGTCAGACGTCATACTATTTCAGAAATGTTATTCAAAAACGTTGATCTGTTATATTCTTAAAGGTCGTACAAAATCACCGCAGAATCGACATTTTTAAAGAAGACGATGTAAGTACCTTAATAATATTTATACAATGCTAACCTCCTTTCTTCCACTCGCCAATCAGTTTGACACAATAAATTCTGTCAGTTTAATTTCCAATCAAAAATAATCATGTCAAGTCGTTTGTCAAGTAAAAAGTTGACAAGGCCCAATGATATATTTTTAATAAATAATTGGATCTTCCATTCGGATGCCACCCTTTAAATTATTATTCAGTGAGTGATAATGAATATTTATGTGTATTTCAGGAATTGTTTAAAAGCAGTTATTTTATTATGGACCGGCATCATAGCTTTCAATGCATCGGTGACCGCTTATGAGATTGATGGTAGGGACTTACGTGTATTTACAGTAAAATATTGTGGAGGAGTGCTTAAAAGTATAGAAGTATACTATATGGATATACGTAATGCACAGCCGCTGTTGAATCGCTTTGATTACTTCAGGGTGACAGGAAGTATGTGAACATTTTAATGTAAAACTGTAAAAACTACATTATACCTTTACTACCTAGTATATTGATTATTGTAATGTAATTGAGTATTTTTTAGATATTGGACCTATACGACGCTTAGTGATACCTTATAATCAATCGCCGTGTGATGGAGAAATACAGGAAATCGAATTGCCCGTAAAGGTATACCTAATTATATTTACAATTTTTAATATTAGTAAAATGTAATATTATTGCTTTAAATTTTAAACTTGTTAATATTTTTTTTTCACATTGTTAGAACTTTTTTGGAACGAATTAAATGTATGTCTTTACTAAGATTTTAAACAGCCACAAAATAAATAAATAATGTGGTTTCGGCTTTTCATAATTTTTATAAATGGGTACTACTCTGATGTAGGTAAAGTAGGTGTTGAGTGTGTACTTGATGTAACAAATTATAAAGTTCGATGGTTTATCTTTCTATACGAATAATGATTCTGAGAGGGTATGGTATCAATTTTATATTTTCATGATACCTATGTTTTTTGATATTGCTTTTAAAGAAACTTATTTTCCCATTAGTATTAAGAAAAATTGATCTAATTTTTTCCAAAAACGATGCATTTATTACATTTCTGTATAAAACAATCAAGAATTTTACATGCATATAAAAAGTTCAAAAATATTTAATATATTTTGAAAAATTTGTCTTGGATGGAAAATTGTCATATAAAATTTAATGTATACACGGACATTTTATTTTGAGTTACTATAAAATGCATGTAATTTTACTCTACCAAATGGTGATGACTAGGGCTAGGGACTTCATGCCCTAAAAAACCTTAAAATATGCATGCATTTATGCCCTAAAGAATCACTAAATATGCTATTAAAATATGCATTTAAAAAAATATATATATATTTGTAATGCATTATAAATAATTAAATAAAAAATTAAATTAGTAATAATTAATAAATAATAGTACTATTTTTTAGATATTATGATAGATATGAATATGATGATCTGAGATAATTGTATTCTTTTTTTCAGTTTTGTTTTCATCTTATGTTGAGTTTTTATCTAAAACAAAAAATTTTAAATTTTTTTAAAAATAATTTAAATTGAATACATTTTTATATTTTTAACATAGCACTAATTACCTTGAGCATTACATTGGACTATAAGATACTTTCTTAAGTTGGGAAATTTAAATGACCACCTGTTATCAGCCAAAATATTTATATATTTGGAAAAGGAATGTTCCACGTCTACAGAACTTATTGGCGCAAACTTAAAAAATGGTAGGTCACTACTACTAATATCTGCAGGCAAACCGTCCATTGATTCATCTTGTCCATTTAAAATGTTTGATATTTTTAGTAGTTGATCAAATCCAACTTTTTTTTCCAAAACCTTTTTTATTTTTTCATCAATTGCTTTAGCTTGTGCAGATCCTTGAATTTTTGCAGAATGTAAATGTTCTTTTGCAATTTTAATTATTTTAATGAATTCAGTTAGTGCCACGCCTTGGGTTTCAAGTCGAGTGATAGATGAAGATATAAATCCATAATTTGACAAAATAAAAACTAAATTTGCTTCCAAATTATTGGATTTTAAAATTTGTTTACATTTCTTGATAGATTCTGCATCGTTTTCAGTAAGCATATCAATTACGCATCCAATTATTTTAAAATGATTGCAATAGTATGAAGCCGCACCTATCCATGTACCCCACCTGGTCAAAATAGGCTGCGGAGGTAATGGAATATCAGGTGCAACAGATTTTAATATTTGAATACGTGACGGTGCCTTAAGAAATGATTTTTTTACATTGGATACGAGTTGATCGACGTTTTTATACTTATACTCCTTCATATAAATAATTGTCAAATATGCACTTATAAAATGAAAAATGGTCAAATATGCACTTATAAATGAAAAATGGTCAAATATGCACTTATAAATGAAAAATGGTCAAATATGCAAAATATGCAACTATAAATTTTAAATATAAACTTGTATTGCTATGAAACAAATTTCTATATTAGTTAGCTATGTTTTTGATGATTATTTAAAAACATGCAAACTCCTAGAAGTCCCGAGCCCTAGTGATGACAAACAGTACAAAAAGACACATTATCATGTAATCACTCCGCTCATAATCTAAAAATAAAACTAAATAATTGTGTGGTTTTCTGGGGCTTTAAATTATATTAAGATACCTTCAGAATTGTATTTTGAATTGAAATTCAATGTACTATTTGTATTTAAAGAAAACATACCTAGATATCTAAATTATTAGTATCCAAAAATTTATATTGTATGAATTAAATATTTACAGTTACTGAAGTCAACAGCCAAGCAGTTAAAATTGACACCATCACAAAATTTAATGTCAAGGAAATGAATAAATGGATAGGTATGGGTATTCATTAATTATAACATTTTTAAATAATTATTTACATTAACATAAATATTATGATCAGTTGTAAACTTCTGTATTGCTAAGTAATATAATATTTATTTGGATTCTTTCAAAAATTGAAGTTATTTTATTTCTCTTATAAGAGATTATTTTTTATTATATTGACAATAAGACAATAGATTTTCACGTTTTACTTATGCGTTGAGTAATAAATGTAAAGATTTTACAATGATGCGTTTATTTAGTTGGTGTATGAAGAAAAGTACCTACATTAACTTTAAGGAAAAACGATAATTTTGAATACCAAGTCAGTTTTCTACAAAGTAGAATGTTTCTACAATTGTTGAGGTGTGCATTTTTGAGCGGTTTTTTAAATTAGAATTTTATAGAATTGGTATATGATTGTAATTTATATAATATGATTACTCTTTTTGTATATATAAGGACATTTACTTATTTTATCAATAAAGGTATGTATAATTATATTTTAATTTTTAAATAAAATCATAGAACATATTTAAATACAAGGATCCTGATAATATGCTTCTCTCAGCTGTAATAATAATAATTCCTAAAATCATATGTCACATTTTCTTTGCATTTAAATCATTAAAAAATGTTCATTTTCAGAGGCAACAGTTGGCTTTTTAATATTTATTTGGTTATGTCAATAACCGTCCTAATATGTATAAAAATGTAGCACAAGGTTCCATAACTATCATTTAATATTATTTTACAATTAATATCAAGAAAACTGTATCCGTTTTATGAACATTAACTTCTTCAATTTAAATCATAACTCAGATGAGTCAGAACAATGCATAATTTACTCAACTTGTACTCTGCAGGAAAATTTTCTATAGATCGTATGGAATAATTTGTAAAAATGAAATCTTATATTATTGTAAACTGTAATTGAAAACTTAAAAATTATGCTCACAACTGAAAGAATAGTGACACAAATCAAAATATTAAAATGTTGGGTATTCGACTTTTAATGTTTCATTATGTCATTTAGTCATTACAAATAGGATTTTTAATTAATTATTCTTTTTTCATCTTATATTATTGTTAATATTGTATAGTTTACTTTTACATACTTAAATTAATAATTTAATTACCATTTTTAACCATATTTGTTTTATTGTCAATCTGATTTCAGTTTGACTTAAGTCATTATTTCTGCTTGGAAAAAAAATCTTTTTGACTTACGCCACATAAAATAAACTTTAAGTGTAGCAAAAGTAGATAACTAATGAGTAGATGTGCATATAGTTTTGTTGTAAGTATATTGTATAATGTTTGTTCAAACGTAAATAGAACATTTTTTTTTTGTTATTTACTTGTAAAAAAAGGCGTATACTGTATTAGGGGCGTCATATTTATGTTTGCTCCCCCATACATTGCCCCTTAAACACTATCGGCCTGGCACACCATAGCCTCACGGATCAGTTTTTTTAAGGGTCTCCATCAAAATTAAATACAAAGGCCCCAAAAAAATGTATTTAACATTTTCAATACCATTTTTTCCTTTAAAAAAACATTTATTCAAATTCTAATTTTTAGAATTTTTAAGTATAGGTACTTAAAGACCATATGTTCAAATTATTGATACTACTTTTTTTACTACTTAAGGAGTGTTCTGTAGCTATAAGACTTATATTTTTCAAGTGGTAACTCCTTTTTTTGCTGCAAATTATTAGCAGGTGTTTTTCTTGAAAATGTTGATATATCTAAATAAAAATTCTAATAAGTAGTTACTCTATTATTAAAATGTTTATACTTAGGATAATCCTTAAATGGTACAGAAAATCTTAAGTATTCGAACATTTTCAAGTATATTAAAAACTCCAAAAATCAGAATTTTAATATAAATATATAGGTAATATGTAATATGTATAATAATAATAGTGATAATAACATAATAATAGTGTGAGGAATCTTAAAAAATCACTCAGTATGATATTAACACGAAGCCTGACGAGGAGAATAATGATTAATTTGTTTAATATTAAACTATGAAACTATGGAAAAATTTGAAACTACAAAATAGTAAATGGTAAATAACTATTATTAATTAGGTACACAGAAATAAAAATGTCTATAGAATTTTTACTTTGAAGACAAAATACATAAGTTATAAAGCATAAGCATAATATAATTTAGTAATCTTTCAAAAGTATGCAATATTGGCATGTTTCCAGAGGCACACTTGTGGCTTATTTTAAGAACAGACTTCAGTTAGATTTTAGCTGCAGTCATATAATTAAACCTAAAAAATCAACTCCTACTTGTTATTTGACACTTGTACCATTATGGCCTGCTAACACTATACTATGGGTAAGCATCTGTGATCTGTAAAGAAAAATGTACTTACTCTAGACTCCCTACTCGGCTACTCCCCATATAGACCAGGAACACGTCAAGCAAATAAAAAATTTATGAGACCCTAAAAAACGAAGGGGACCCTACGGCCATGACCAGACTGACACTGCCCTTAAATAGCCCTGATTAAAACTTCCATCCAATGATAAGCTATGGCATTATGAATGGGACACAGTTTTTAATTTATGAATTTAGGATTAATTTTACTTTAATATGTTCTGTGTTTATCAGCCTATGTCGTTTGTCTATTATATCATGACAACAAAAATATTAACATTATAAACAAATATTTATTAAAGTAAGCCCTGGCCTACCCATACACTTTTCTCCAAAAATAAATTAAATAAATGTTTTCTATCATATTAAATAATATATTAAGTACAATTAAATGAATATATTATTATTTATTGTACCTAAATATGATTTAAATTCTGACGGTTTTTATTGACTTGTATGTACTATATATATATACAGAATAGGTAAATAATTACGAAATGGCGCCCCAATATAAAATAGTATAAACTACAAACCAACAAAATTAATATAAAATAGTATAAATTACAAACCAACAAAATTACAGCATACAAAATATATTTATGAATAACCCGGTCCTCTCAGTGGCGGTTTTGGAATGTAATTTTACATGAGGCGGAAAAATATTAAATAGTAAATACACTATTACCCTAACACAGGAACAAAATATGTAAATGTATTTTTTAAAGTTTAAATGGTAGGTATGGCTTATCAAAATGGAGTGGAAAAATTTGCCAGTTATGATTAGATCACTTCTGTTGCCTAGGGTATACCACGTAGAGGTTTTCCATACACCCCTCCCCAACTATATACATATAATTTACAGTATTTTACACACATAAAATATAAATAACAAAAAACAATATAAAATATTACATGACTAGCCTTTTAGCAGTAATTTGATTTAAACTCAAAACATAAATACATAATAATTAATAAACAAAATATAGGTGTTCCTAATATGACAAACCAAAAAAAAAATAATAACCTGTCATCTGACATAAACCTTTTAAAATAAAACATATACAATATAGATTTTAATAAATAATACATTATTTACAAAATATGTGATTGACAATTTGACATATTATATACCTACAATGTCCTAATATGATTTTATGATTTATATCGTAAATCAACACTTCTATTTTTTTTACTCGCATAAATATTTATGACTTCATCATAAAACGCTCCAGTATGTTTTAGTTGGTCAATTAACTTCTTTTCTATTGAAATTATAGCAAGAGAACTTAATCGATTTTGGGAAATACCGTTGCGCAAATATGTTTTTATACGTTTTAGACAGGAGAAACTCTTTTCTACTGATACGCTGGTAGATGGTATAGATAATATTAAAGAAAATAGTTTATAAACTTCAGGTAAAATTACTTTTAATCCACTACCTACTCTCAAATATTTTTACTAAATCATAAACATGATATAGGTAAATCTTGATATTTTTCATCGTGGTATAATACTTCTAACTCTACTTTTAATTTGTTATTATCAACAAATATGACAAATATATTATTTCACCGATAACACACAACAAACGTTACGACGGTGCAACGGGCTCGGGGCTGCACGCGTTCGGCGCAGCGGCAACACACAAATGTCACAAATAACAAATATTGCAACTTGCAAGCCGCTTTGACAAGGAGAACCAAGAGGTTTCGGGCGGCCAAATACGTCAAATACGCCAAAAACGCTCAACCAACGTAATGCTGTTGTAGGTACACAGCTGGGCCGCTACAGAGACACACTTTTAGCTCGGGCACGCACACGGTGAAAACGCCGCTTTCGACTATTCGTCGCACACGGCGCACGTGGTAGCGACGCACATACAACGTTGGGGAACACGGAAAAGGCGTCGTGCCAACGGTCGGAAAAACACAGAACGTGCAAGTCACCGAAGCTGGGCCGGTGTGGCGGTGTCGTGCGACCGAAGCGCTAGAAGAAGGTTCGGCGCCGACGGCGAAGCTGGCGGTAAAGTCGCCGCGCCAGCGCAAACCGGTGGTAGGCTGGGTTGCAAAAAAAACGTTTTAAACGATTAAAACGTTTAAAACGATGTTTTTTTGTTTAAAACGTTTTTATTTTTTTTTAACATTGTTTTAAACGCCATTTTTTGTTAAATTTTTTTTTTGCATGGAACATACATTTCGTCTAAACTATAAGTCTATAAACAACTTTTTTCAACAATCATTTTTTTAGTGCAGGGCAGTAACAACTAACAACAAATTTCAAAAATCTTTGTTGGACTTAACTGTAAATAATTGTAGTACAGTCGTACATTAAATTGTTTTAACTTTTAATCAACATTCAAAATTAAGTTATTAACACTAACTAAGAAAAAAATAAAAATAAAGAATTATAGTTACCTACATCTAGGTACATGGCTACATTTACATTAAGTTTGATTTTTGGTATTATTATTATTATTTATTATAACTGTGTAAGGTACTGTGATATTAAGGTATCTGTCGAAAATCAAGTTATAAGTTACATAAAATAAAATATTTTGTTATTTTTTTTTGTCTTAAATAAAACGTTTTAAACGTTTATGAATAAAACGTTTAAAACAAATCCACTTGTTTTAAACACATGTTTAAAACACTTTGCAACCCTGGACTGGTAGGCCGTCCGCGTTCGAACAGGTTCAATAATCAATTACCTATCGGTACTTGACGATATGCATAGTGTGATCCAAGTCGGTGTAATATTAATTATTATTATATTATAGGACATAGGTCATATTGTGGCGTATGCCATAAAGTATCAATAATATTTTCGACTCAATTCCACTTGATACTTGATGGATGCATGACCTATGTGGTTATAATTATAATTCACATAATGTGAATTATTAAAAGTCACATCAATACGAAATATTATCCAATCGATTGATTTCAAAAAATAACGAGAAGTTTATAATAAATTGTAATCAGATAGATACTTACAATTAGTCTAATACCAAAGTCGCAAGTAGAGAGGGGACTTTAGGAGCTCTTATTTTAATTTAGTCCGTCATTCATTTTCGAAATATGAAACTCTTATAGTCATGCCACTCCAGTATGTCACTACACCTACCAGGCCATTTAAAAGTAACCGCTGAAACGGTATAGCCGTAGTATCGTAGTATCGGTGTAGAAAATGTTTGGACTTTTTAGGGGGGGGGGGGGTTAATGATATTATCAAGGGAGCTTAGCCCCTAAGCCACCGTTATTTGCGCCTATGCTAATCACGCAATCATTGGTGTAGGTATAGTATATAATGTAAAATTACTAATTATTTTAAGTTAAAATTGTAATATGATATCACTATATTAGTAACTATGCAATATAGGTAATCAACCGCTGTGAGCATATTGAAATTCATTCAATTCATTCATATGAAGACGCAAAGCTATCTCGTTCAGAGGTTCAATTAAACATTTTAATATTTGCGACTTTGCGAGCAAGAATGTAATAAAATTACCTACTAGTCACATTAAATATATGTATTTAAATTACATTTGCGTAACCTGAAATAATTTTTATCACGTTACGTTTATAACATTAAATATAACAAATTACAAAAATACAAAATCAGTCCATAAGACCATAACGATTACCAATTATTTTTTATGTAAATAGTTATAACTAATAACAAATAACTAATAAGTAATCGTAGAAATGTATAATGGTATACGAGTATACTACATTTTATGTTATTTAGTAATAAAGTGTTATAGTTAATACTTAATACTATTAACAGTGTTGGGTAGTAACGAAGTCACTTTGCTTGTACTTACCTATAACGAGCGTTACGTAATTTCATTAGAATTATCTACAAGTAACGAAAATTTAATGGAAATTACTTTTGAAAAGTAATTTCTATAGAATAACGAGTTAAATTCAGAATTATTATGTACCTACCTAAGGCGAATTGAAAAAAAAATATATGTATAATGAGGGTATATTATTATGTCTACCAATCTAATATGAATGTATATATTTAATTTTAACTCGGCACAATTCAGTTTTCAATGGTTTTGACATTTGAAATGTCTAATTGCACCGTAAATCACGAGAACAGTTAATTAAATTTATTATTTAATTTGATTCCTTTAAATAGGTTTCCTATGAATATAGCTTGTATGGAAGACTACATTTTATATGATCCTATTAACTATACAGGTTTTATAAATAATTTCCTTGTTCAGTTTGCCTGCAGAAGATAATTGCCAAGAAATTAAAAAAAAAATTTATTTGAGTAACGAGTAAAGCGTAACTTAATAACTTTTTAAAACTATTAATTATGATATAAATTGTATAGCAGTACCTACATAGGACATAGGTATAATATTGATGTTGTAGGTATGTAGATTGTTAATGATTTAATGTTATGTATGAACAAAATGTATAAAATATTTTAATACATTAATCAATGATGAAATCCAAGAAAATACTTTTCAACAATGAATAGGCTTTTTTAGGCTTTAAGCTAAATTATTCCGAAGTGATGATAAAACTCTTTTATTTTTTTTTTTAAAGTAATCAAATTCATTATAATAGTACAACTAATTACACTTGTATACTAAATATTATCTCAAATATTACAATAGCAATTAATACTTTCAAAACTTAGCTTAACTTTTCCGTTGCCTGGAATAAAAATTCTGGTTTGCAGCAGTAGGTATATTAGCAGGTAGGCAATTTACCTGTGGTAGATCGTGGACCCCGTGCTGTTTGTACATAAGTTTATAATTTTACTCTAGAGTATCAATGCTATACCAAGTTTGTCATTTTTAATTAATTCCACCTACTGTGGCTTAATATAATCAATTAATACAAAATCCTAACCTAACTTAACCGTACCCAAATCCGATGACTAAAAAAAAAAATAGCGGAGTAGCCACTAACGTATAATAACAGCTAGGACACCGAGTTTTAACATTGAAAAATCGTCCTAATTGATGTCAATTCTTTGCCAAGCTCTACAGGGCAAACGGCTGAACATATAAAGTCGTATGAGGTATCAATCGATCATAAATATTGTGCAGATGGGAACAGAGGAATTCGCTAGCGCCTAGTAGATTGGTTAGATAGTTTATAAGTTATAAGCGAAAATGTTCAAGTACTTTTAAGACCATTTTTGCATGCGGAAGAGTGTGGATGGGATAAGCGGTGGGTCCGGGAACGAAAATATCGTAAATATCCACCGACCCATCGCTTATCCATTCCTACTACTCTCATCGAGGCGACGACGTACTACGACGACGAAGTACGACGATTGGCGATTGCGACGGCACGGTCTCTCGGATACCAGTCGCCGGCAACCATATTTTACCATTATACCATTTCGTGTATTGCTGACGAGTGACGACCAGCAAGATAGTATATAAACTGTAGGTACTTTCTTAAATCGTGTTGACGACTCAACGACTGTGATTGTTTAGTGAATTCGAGATCCAACGCGATGGTATTATATATCATGCTGAAAACTTGGAACAATAATAAAATAAAATAATAATAAAATAAGCAATCTGGTGATTAATTCATTACCCGTGGCAACAATTAAGGTAGATGGCAAATCATATGCTCTTAATTCTGTGATTTTCCATCATGATCCATCTATGACTTAAGTGTCAAGCCCATTACACATCAATTATTAAACATAATAATAAAATATGGATTAGATGTAACGATATAATATTTATATTATAGTTTTAGAAAAAAAAAAACTAAAATAGAAAAAATATATGACAACAGGAGGCCAACGATGCATGATATTAGTATATTACCTATAGATTATTATTATTATATACAGTCAAATAAAATCGCGACTTATTTCATATAACAAATAGCTGATATCACACCAAAAACACTTCGTTATAACTCCGTGTAAAAAAAGCTAAGTTAAAAAAAATTTAGTAATGATTAAATCTTTAAAAGACGTGATATAATATGGAAATTAAGTAAAATGCCATTTTATAATATTACAAATACCTTATACCTATGATGACAAATAAGATCAATTGTAATGTTAAATATACTTAGTCAACATACTATGTTTAACTATTTGGCAGGACGTAGAAGTATACTTAAATAAATACAATTAAGTAACCACTACAGTATTTACAGTAATTAATAATGTATCAACAATGTGTTGACCAAGTATTTAACAATACAATTGATCGTATTTGGCATCATAGGTACCTATTTGTAATATTATAAAATGTCATTTTACTTAATTTTCATATTATATCACGTCTTTTAAAGATTTAATCATAACAATTTTTTTTTTAACTTAGCTTTTTTTTACACGTAGTTATAACGAAGTGTTTTTGGTGTGATATATATATAGAGAGAGAGAGAAATCTTGCCCTAGTGCGTATTAACCTGATGTTCCAATTGTATATATTATTATTATTATTATTAAATATAAAAAAGGTGCTCTGCTGTACAGTAGGTTACAAGTGGGTCACTGTATAAAGGATAGTATTAAATTGAATTCAATGATATAATATCATTGTTTAAGAAAAACGATTCTGAGGGAAGATGGTATGTCAGTTTAGGTATAAGACATATTTTATACTTATCTATCGCATAAAAAAATTTACCTAAAATAGGTACCTATAATAAATTCCAAATTAATCATATCATAATATCCATTAGGTACTTATAATGCGTTATACGTCAACAACAAACCCTGATACTATCATAGTCCATACTCCATAGATATATAATGGTGTACTTTAGAAGTATCAAGTACCCATGAATAATATTACACAATCACAAGTACTTAGGTACCAATGTTCCTTATGAATAAACATTATAAGTAAAGATGAGTATCTAATACGATAGGCAAAAGAATAAAATATGAACCGCGGATAACTTAGTTCGATAAATTTGATACCTACATACGATATAGTTCGAATAGTTCGATAGTTCTATACTTCTATAGTAAGTACTATTCGAGTGTTTCCCTATAGCACGCAGTCATTAAATTTTTTTCAATTTTGTATAGTTTTTTGCGGGGTACTTTAAAAGTAATGATCCATAAAAGTAAATTTCCTTATCATTGTTTTAAACGTTAAAAAACAAATCGATTAAAAAAAAAAATATTTTTGTATCGTTTTTAAACTTAATATAGTCCTAGGAATATTGTACCGGGGGGGGGGGGGTAAAATTATCCTAGGCAAATCATACCCCCCTCCTGGTATAATATTCCTGGGAAATTCATACCGGGAGGTAAGATTAACCTAGGATATTCTTACCGGGGGTAAAATATGACTAGGAAAATCGTACCCCCCCGGTTAATAAAACCTAATTAATTTAAAATAAAAAACCTAATTAATAAAACCTAATTAAACCTATTAATTTCATGATTTTTACGTATTTTGTCAACATTTTAACTTTAAAAAACTATTAGAGACATACACTCAACTTTTTTTTTAATTTTGACGGACTACAAGTTATGGAGAATATTGTATTACATTTTCAAGTTGTTTGACGGACTGAAATAATTTTTATCGGTGAAAATAAAAAATAAATTATGTCTATAAATAGCTCAAAAAATGTCAAAACATATTGAAAATTGTAATATGGATAGGAAATGCTTCTATAAAAATTTTGTGAAATTTTCATGTATTTACGATCATTATTTCTTCTGTTGATTCACTTTCCTATCAGAAAAGATGCAGATGAAGAAAATCCGAACACTTTTACTGCCCTTAAACGTGGTGACAGACGCAAAAAAAAACACACACATCATTGTAGAATCAAAATGTATTTAGAGTGCAGCTCCGCTGTACAGTAGGAGTCAGAGTGGATTTCTTAAATTTGAATTCAATTATGTATTATTGCATACGAAAAACGACTCTGAGCAGAATTATAGTCAGTCTATATCACTAAGTACCTATATTTCATGTTCTGATTTTAGATATTTTTATTGGGTAAAGTAATTTATTTTACTATTAGTAATACAGAAATTGAATTAATTTTTACTGAAAACATTTCATTTAAAAATATCATTGTCGCAGGTATAAATATAAAATATAATAATATACGTACACATTTTATGTCCTGCGAATAATGTTTTTGAACTACAAAATAATGAATATCGTTTATAAAATTATACTATGTGTAATAAATACTATCCCAAAAATGTGGTAAATTATTTTAAGTATCCACGGTAATTCGTTTTCGAGTTGCACCAAAAAATAAAATCGATTTTGACATCAACTGGATTTAAGTAAAAATTACAGCTTTTCCTTATTTTAGATTCTGAGTGGAACGATGAATGTATTGATTTTACAATGTTGGGTGTTTTTTGTTTTTATTTTTTTTTGTCTGTCATCACCTATTAGGACAGGAAAAGTTCTTGGATTTTCTTCAACAGTACCTTTTCTGATAGGAAAGTGAATCTATTTGGTACTTTGGGCGGTCAAAAGTAAAATTTTTCTAGCAGTGTTCTAAAAAACAAAAGAAAAATTAAGGAAAAACGGGAATTTTTACGCAAAATCGATTTTTCACAAAATTGAATTTGGTTTAATTTAAAAATACAAATGACCTTAAATACATGAAATTTTCACTGGTTCTTTATATTTGCATTTTCTATACACGATAACTTTTTCAAAATATTTTGATCTACTTAACTGTTTAGGGACATTTTAATTTTGAATTTTTTTTTTGTTTTTTTTTTTCTAAAAATATCAATACAATTTTATTTGTTGGTTAATAGATTATGGAAAGAAGAAGGTTATCTACCTTTATCAACAAAAAAAATGTGTACCGGACGTTGAAATTAAATTTTTATGAGCATTTTAAATTCATATTTTTACAAAATTTGTTATTCACTCAATTTCTCATGTAACGATTTCCTTATTTTGTTGTAATTCAAAAATGAATAACTGTAGATACATGAAACAAATACATACATGAATGTTTATATTAGCGTTTCCCATACACCACACAATTTTGAAATTATTTTGACTGTTTTGAGATGTTTAAGGACATTTTCAGTTTTCAATTTTTTTTAGTTTTTTTTTCTATAAATATCAATAAAGTTTTATCTGTTGGGCCAAAAAGTGTAAACATTTAATACAAGGCTCCTAATATATTGTTACAATATCAGTTGAAAATTATTAAAAATATATATTCACATTTTTTTTCATAAGCATTTAAAGATCGAATTTTGACAAAATTTATCAAATTTAATAATTATTTTGTAGTTAATAATTTATAAAATGTTCGACTTTTATAGCTAAGGATTGAACATTTAAAACAATATTCCACGTAAGTAGTTGATTCTGAACCAAAAAAACTAAAAAATACATCACAGTTTATTTTTATAGTAATTTTAAGTTCAAATTTTTACGAAATTACATAAAAAAAAAAAAACCTAGAAAAACTATTTTAGTTATTTTGTTGTGATTGTATAATATACTATTCTAAAGTACCTACACTATTATATTATATCTATGATAGTATCAGGGTTTGTTGTTGATGTACAACGCGTTATAAGTACCTAATGGATATTGTGATATGATTAATTTGGAATTTATTATAAGTCAATTTTTTTTTAATACCTACCATAGATAAGTATATAATATGTCTTATACCTAGACTGACATACCGTCTCAGCTCAGAATTGTTTTTCTTATACAATTAAAATTAAATCATTGATTTCAAATTTGATACCATCCATTATACAGACATACAGTGACCCACTTGTAACCTACTGTACAGCAGAGCACTTTTTTAATAATAAAATATGTAAGTTGGTATTTTCTTTCTCCACAATAGTCTGAACAAAGTTATTTTCTAAACTATTATAACTTTTAACATTGTTACTACCTATATGAATTTTACACTTTTATTATTCTCTAGTTGTAGGTACCTACCTACCCTAACTGAGATTTTTTTTCTAGGGTCGGGGATTTTTTTTCTGATTACCAATAAAAGTTAAAGGAGATAACCATGTTAAATTCGTACCAATAATATATATTGTAGGTATTCAATTTTGTCATAATAATTTTATAAAATCGTAAAATATTTACCTGAATATTAAAATAAATAAAATTGTTTTCTTAATAAACTGTTACGTTCTAAATTACAATGATCTGTGATGAATAAATACTATAAGTAAAGATAGGTACCTAATACGATAAGCAAAACAATAAAATATGAACAACGGATAACTTAGTTTGATAAATTTGATACCTACGTACGATATAGTTCGAATAATTAGCTAGTTCTATAGTTAGGTAAGTACTATTCGAGTACTAATCTATAGCACGCAGTCATTAAATTTTTTTTCAATTTTGTATAGTTTTTTGCGGGGAACTATAATTTTTCGTTTATTTTTCAATTTTTCCTTTAAGATTTTTATAAAGTATTACCGAATGGTATGTATGGCGAATTTTCCAAATATGAACAACTTCAACGAGGATAGTCAATTTTCTCAAGTAAGTACCTACTTTAATAGATACCTATACTCAATTAAATTAGTTGTTATCATGTATGTAGGTAGGTACATCATGTTTGCAAATTTTAGTTTAAAATGAAAAATTGTTGCCATCTTTTTAACTAGGTACCTGCCTTTTACATTCTGAGCGGAGCGAGGAAGCTAGTGGTTTTACAATGGTGTTTTTTTTATTTTATTTATTTTAATTTTTTATTTTTTATTTTTGTGTCTGGTATCACCTTTTAGGACAGTAACCGTGGTTTCTATTTTTTTTTGTTTTTTTTTTCTATAAATATCAATAAAATTTTATTTGTTGGGTACGAAAGGTTAATAATTTAATAGAAAGCTCCTAATATATTGATTCGAAGACAGATGAAAAATATTAATAATCCTTAGTCACGGTTTTTTGTTATAAGCAGTTAAAGTTAAAGTTCAAATATTAACAAAATACGTACAATTTACTAAAACTAGCAAATTATTTTAAGTTAAGAATTCGTAAAAAATTGTCTTTTTAAATCTTATAGATTTTAAAATGTAACACAAGATTCCTTATAAGATTATCTACCTTTATCAACAAAAAAAGTGTCAATAAGAAGGTCAAATTAAATTTTTATGAGCGTTTGAAATTCAAATTTTTACAACATTGGATATTCACTCGATTTCTCATGTAGCGATTTCCTTATTTTGTTGTAATTCAAAAACGAATAACTGTAGAAACATGAACATTTTATTGAATGTTTAAATTAGCATTTCCTACACACCATACAATTTTGAAAATATTTTGACTCTTTTTGAGCTGTTTACGAACATTTATAGCTTTCTATTTTTTTTTTGTTTTTTTTTCTATAAATATCAATAAAGTTTTATCTGTTGGGCTAAAAATTGTAAAAATTTAATACAAGGCTCCTGATATATTGTAACAATATCAGTTGAAAAATATTAAAAATACATAGGCACAGTTTTTTTTATAGGCATTTAAAGATCGAATTTTGACAAAATTTATCAAAATCTTGAAAATGATCAATCATTGTGATTAATAAATTATAAAATGTTCAGTTTTTATAGCTAAGAATTTCAAATTCCTTTTTTGCAAGACTATTATCATAATTTGTATGACACTATTTAATGAGAAATAATCAATAAGCTTTGGGGGGGGGGGGCTGTTGAAACGTTTCGTCAGCCCGCTCCCCATCCTTGAAAAAAAGATTTTCCCAGTTTTTTTTTTCCCAATGATTACTAAGTCTGCTTATTTTGGCTACTAATATTATTTTAACAATTATTTTAAATAATGATACGATTAAGGTGTAAAAAATTAATTAAAATTATTAATACAAATCAATAATACCTATTTATTGTATGTTTGAATCGATTAGGAATCACTTATACATTTACTACTTGCCTGTTGATACTGGACCCTTTTCGTTTACAATAAAATGTTGGATACGACGGGATGAGCCAACTTGTATACAATCGGGAGGCAGTTTAATAAAAATTATTGAACTTTTTGACTTATAGTTGGGAGGCAACTAGTAGGTAGCACCGTACCTAGTCTAGCGTTCGATTACTTTCGTTTGCCTTAATCATAATATTATAGTTTTAACGTATCTTAGATATACGTACAAGGTACAATTCTATATATTATTATTTTATACATCAATTACAGTTCATAACTAATGTATATGACGTAGGTACATTGTCAAGAATACCTAAAATAGTGTCCATAAAATAAAACTTGTAGGTACCTAACATGTAGTCTGTCCCCATATTTTTGTCATATGACATAGTGGCGGTTCTGGCATTACATTTTTGAGGTGGCCAACATATTTTACCCTTCTAAGTTCTAGACATTTTAGCTCGAATCCCCCAAATTGTTTTTTGTGTTCTTGATGGTACATTTTATGATTATTTTAACATTTTTAGTTAAATTATGTAGTTTCTTTTGTTATTCAAACTGCAAAACAACACAAAAACATTGTTGCTTCTTAAGCAAAAAATTGTACTGTATTTGTATAATGTATACAAACGGCTTGTCCTGTGCATTTATAATTAATAAATAAATAAATATAGGTACCTAATTATTATTTTATATTCTGTCAAATTATGTATTAATGACTTTTTTTATTTTAAAATACATTTAATATTATTCAATATGTACAAAACATTATATTTTAGTTTTCATATTTACCACTTTTGTGGTATTTAAATTCAATAAATAATTTAACATACTTGTACGACAGTGACATTTTCAATGAGGATATTTAAAAAAATATATAAGTATAATATACTTTTTATGTGTATAACATATTATTATGTAATATACATAAAAATATTTTTTAAACTTTATTAATTTTTATTCATCAATACATATTATATTAAAAATATACCAGTGGCATGTGTACCACCTTGCTTGCATACTTTCACAACTTATTCTAAGTAAAATATTTTAAACATCAATTAATCAATTTTTAATTTTAAACACATTTATCAAAAAGTAAACAAAATCTTATGACAAAAACAATCGACAACAGTAATAACAAAACAAACTATAGTCTTCAGTGTTTTAAAAAAGATTTTTTATAATTTGGATATACTGTTATGTGTAAATAGTGATAATATATTTCTTTCTATAATGTACTCAGAATAATGAAATCAGTGTCAACTTCAAAAAATCATAAAAACAAATTAAATTAATTTATATAAATAAGATTACAATAATAATAATAAAAAAATAAGCAGGAACCTTTAATGAATAATATATTTAATGTAAGAGGTTAATTAAAAATATGAAGTCAATATTTTTTTGTGGGAGGGGGAGGGCCACGGAGGGGCGTCAAATATTGTTGCCCTAGGGCGTTAATGGTGGTTAGGACGGCACTCCTAGCGTCCTCTTAACACTTTCTTCGTTTGGCAGTCGCAGTTCCATAAGCAATTTTAAGTTTATTGATGTTTTCAGAATAATTCTTTAAACAGTAAGAACGAACAGTAAAAAAATGCTTAACAATTTTTTGTTTTACATTACAGCAATCAGGAAACAAAATTTGAATATCTTCTATTAGACGTTGTACGAACTCAGTATTTTCATTTCTTAAAATGAAATTTTTGTGGGCTTTAAAATAATATTCACAATGACAGACTAAAGAAAGTATTTCTAAACAAGGTTCTTTCAGGCCACCTCGGTTTGCGCCATTTGTGTAGAGCTTTGCTTTTCTAATAAACTCAGTTTCTGGTAAATTTTTATTGGAAAGGAATTTAATGCATGTTGTACAAATGTGTTTTGTGACAGCGTTTGTTGTGCTTCCAGCAATATAATAGATACAGTTTATATCATGATGTATTGATGTGACATTATCTGACTGAAATCTTCAAGAGAAAAATATTGAATTTTAATTTCAGAAACTTCAGATATTGAGACATTGTTGGGTACAACAATAAGAGACTTAGTTTCTAATGTAGACTTTCTTTTCTCTTTACAGAAATGTAATTGATGTATAATACTCTCATTAGGCCATTGAGACATTCTACCTTGCTCCAACATCTTTATTTGGTCGTCAGTTAAGATGGATCGTCTTGTTTTATCCATTGCTTCCATTTGTTGCCGCAATTTATGAACTTCCAACTTCAAATCTTCATTTTCCTGTCGCAAGGATACTGCCTCTTCCCGCTGCTGTTAAATAAAAATTATAAAATTAGTATAATTTTCAAGTAAAATGTTCAAGAACAAAACAAAATAAGTAAACAATATATGAATATATTGTATTTAAAATATAAATTTAATCATTATGAAATTACAACAATACAATATTATATTATGTACCTACCCAATTTCTTAAATAACTATTTTAATTTCTATAATTTCTATAATAACCAATATAAGAACAACTAATTTAAATGTAATACCTAGACGTTTTGTATACAATTATTGTTATTTTTTATAAAAATTATATTATATTACGTCTTTAAAAACATATATTTAATTACCTCAATCTGTGGAACATGAAGTACATCTTGAACAATTGGAAGATTGGGTGGTTCCACTATTTGTGATTCGATGTTGACATCTTTAATAGAATTCTTAAATGAAAAAAAAAACCAACAGTCAAATTAAAATGTATTATATTAATTTCAATAATATTGAATAACACAAAAATATTTAAATCTTTTTCTGCTTGTTCTCTAAAGGTAAATTGTCCTTCAAAAGATTGAGCCTATCTGTAAAGTTTTAAATTTATCCAGTGCTTGAAGAGAAAGAATCTAATTTAAGTAGGTAAATACAAATATAAAATAGTTAATTTTTATACTACAAAATAAAAATTAAGATAATATATAAATATATGTTCCTCACCATTCAGAAATTTCATAGGAAAGTTTAGGGTGGACTAGTGCGGTGTAAGTTTATTTTTTTAGCTTGGTATTTTAAATAGGTTTTATTTACATAATATATAGAACAATTTTCTAAGTATATTATTAATGTAATTTTTAAAAGCTATTAACACACGACCTCTTTATTTAAGGAATACATTAATTAATATCTGACCTTATACAATGATTTTCGTGGAGGTGGATCAATCATTGGTGCTGGATTTGGTACATTGAATAAGGTTGGAATCGCATTTGGTTTCAATTTTCTCCAACTGTCCAAACGATGGCTTTCAAATTGAGAGTTCTCGAAATGTATCTATAAAATAATTTAAGAAAATTACATAAATTTTCATATTACATTAAAATAAAAAAAAACAAAGTACAATGTACCTCGCAGAGACGTGACGAACCAGTTGGTGACCATTTATCTCCCCGTCGCATATTTTGCACCCATTTTACTCCTCGGGCGTTATCAGGAAATCTAAACAATCTAAATCCCTTTTCCGACCTGTTACTGCAGTTAACGGCACTACAGCAAGGCATTTTAAAACGCTGGAACTGAGCAGGCTGTAAAAATGTCGATGTTTATAATATTATAATATTACAGTTTATATTCGTTATCATTCATTTGAAATGGAACCAAAATGGCGGATGAGAATACCTACGTCTATAGACGAGCCTACAAATGCCATAGATCCGGTCTGTTGTCCATGTATTTATTCGATATCTACGTCGGTGATATGATAACATTCAAATAATTACCGCGTGAATTTAAATATTATAATCATTATTATTAATATATTAAGTAAATAATAAAATTGAGTATTGTAATTTTTATATCCTAAATCTAAATTATTATACTGATAACAAAAAAAAAAAAAAATAATACAATAATGAAAATTCTAACACGTTCTACAAAAAAAAAAAAATAATAATAATAATTTATTAAACTTTATCTATATACATTGTCCATGTATAGGAATTCCCGTGTTGTATATAATTGTATCTTTAATAGTTTAATATCAATGATCTTTATTACAATCAAGTGTCACTTCGAATATGGGTCGTATTATTATTACCACCATATATCGACCTACACAATTTGTATTACTGTTAATACTGTAGTCTTTAGTATCTGAACATTAATGCTGCAGGTATTTATTTTGTTGCTAGTGTATAAATGTCATAACATTATTAAAAGTATAAGTAATATACGTATAGTATTAATTATTTTGTATAATATGTCTTTTGTGGTGCCAAAAAACAAGACAAATAAATAAAACTAAATTTTCTTAATTTTAGGATTTTTTAGCAATAGCATTAAAGATAAATTTGAATTATTAATTATTATGAATTATGTTCGGGTAATGAACTGTAAAAAAAAAGTAACAAACAATATTGAATTAAAATTAATTATATTAATTTTATGTTGTATTATATTTTTGTAGAACGTATTAGATAAAGTTTAATAAATTATTACTTTTTTTTTTTTCGTAGGACATGTTAGAATTATCATTCTTACATTTTTTGTTATAAGTATAATAATTTAGATTTGGATATAAAAATTACAATACTCAATTTTATTATTTACTTGTATTAATAATAATGATTATAATATTTAAATTCACGCGGTTATTATTTGAATGTTATCATATCACCGACGTAGATATCGAATAAATACATGAACAACAGTGGCTCCGCAACAGTAATACTTACCACCGGATCTATGGCATTTGTAGGCTCGTCATCTATAGTGCTCTACCGAGGCTTCACCACAACACTCTTCCCCGTCGGTCACACCACCCGTGGCCGTTGGTAACAATCTCTCCCGTTCCGTCCTGCGCGAACAACGCTCTTCGCGCCGAAACCGAAACTCAGCGCCGGCGCTAGGTTTTTCGGGGCCCGGGGCACATCATATTGAAAGGGGCCCCAATATGCGTAATATTGAAAGCAAAAACTTACCGGCTACCAACTGGAAAAAATACAAGTTCTATATATATTTTATATAATTTACATAGTTATATTTGTTAATATTAGGTATGTACCTACCTTTACAGTCTATAATATAGATATTAGACTCTATACTCTATATATTAGAATTTTATAAGTATCTAATACTTGAAAATAAATAAAGCATGCTTCGTAGTTCGTTTAACAATAAACAGTATGTATATGCAACAAAATACAAAATATGATTTTATAGTAGGTAAAAGATTTTATTTGAGAAACTGAACTAGGAAGTTTTTATATTTGAATAGTGTTATTATATTTTTTAGCGATTACAAGTATATTATAGTGTATAAAAAAATATAGAAGTATATGTATTATACAATAATAATAGCGATTAGCAGCCCACAACGACGAGCGAACACTCAGCTAATTTTAAAAACAGAAATAAACTACCCATATAGGTAGTAGTATACTTTATACGCTGCCTGTCCAAAACTCGAATATAAGATCGCAGCTTAAATTTACTCGCATGCGGCACGCACACTATTGCAGCGACTTCACATATTATGTAATATGTACCAGTGGCGTATATACAAATTATTTTCACTATGGGCCAATTTATCAGTTATCACTAGTTAAGCATAGCAAGACTAACATAGCCATAACTATACATTTTTAGGGAGCTGGGTGGTTATAATTATGACATATTATGGAGTACAAATAAAAATTGAGCAATTTAGTTTTATAATTATTATGTAAAATTAAATTTTTTGATTCTTTTTAAAAAAATATTGACAGTGCCATTTATATATTTTAATGTTGTCTTACTATGAATTTAACATCAAAGTCAATAAATTATCAAAGCAAGTTTGGACAATCTAACATTTAATTGTTGATTCCGATTTTAATCAACCGGCTAACTTAATCATAGTGAAAAACTTTTAACAGTGAAAATATACATGCAATGCTTTAATTCAACCTGGAATTTCACTATGGGCTCTGGCCTAGAGGGCCTCCCCCTATATACGCCACTGGATATGTATTCAGAATTATTGCTGAATGCACGGACGACGCTGCTGGTCGTCCAAACACTTCTAGTGTGTGCATATGCTAAATGCTTCTGGTATATGAAGGAAACAAATTTAATGTTGGCACATAATAAATGTATTATAATAACTATACTATTTAAAAATTTGTATTTTTAATAAAAAATGTAGAATTAAGGATATAGGTACAATTAATTTTCTGCTTTAAATTAATTTTAGTAGGGGGTGCGAACCCGTCGTCCAAACCATGAGCCGCCACTTTAAAATAAACACTTTTTATAAATAGGTATAATAAAGGTAGGTATATCATATAACGTAAAAGCTATTTACTGATATCATTTTTTAGAATTATCCTGAATAAAGTAACTATAAGAAATATGATTTATCTGTACGACTGTACGTACTACATAATAATATAATACCAATGTATTAGGTACTTACCTAGGAATAAAGAATAATGAGACAAGACTTTGTTCTATGTTCGCCTCTCAGATGTTCATAATATTAAATATGAACGTGAAATGACAATAAAATAAAAATATTATTAATATAATATTGTTGTTACTCATGATAATCAAATAATAACAGAAACACACAGACACCCAGTACAAGTAGCATGCATTTGGTTTTTACGAAAATAAAATTTATGAATCGTTATCGCAGTTTAAAATAATTACGAATTCGATTTATTTATAACTCATCTACAATAATATATTTTAATATTTCGGAGATCGACCACTAACATCAAGATGATATTATGCAGCTATACTCGATAATAAAATCCTGTATGGAACTTAACAAAAGAGTTTTAAATATAAATAATTTTATTTTAAATAATAATTTCTAGCGGGGCCCTGAAAGCGCGGGGCCCGGGGCATGTGCCCCGCTCGCCCCGGCCCTGGCGAAACTGTTCCGAATCCTCCGCCGTCGACGGTGCCGAGGCTTCGGACTTTTGACTCGTCGCCGAATCGTTTATTGTGTATATTAAAATAAATCGAAAGTTCATCTCGCTCAATTCGTGTTCACCAGGGCCGGGGATTGGTATGTACCGGCCCATCGAGATTTTTACTTGTATAAGTGGCCCATTTACCTATTCAGTGTCCCAAAATGTTGTCTATAATTATTACGAGCTTATAAGTGGCTAATCGTATTTTAAACATGAATTTATTTTCACTCACACTCACACGACCGGCCCCAAACTTTAAGCGGCCCACCGTCCACCGAGATTTTCTCGGTAGCTCGCCTAACCAATCCGGCCCTGGTGTTCACGTATTATTTGTTCCGTCCGAACGAATAAATTGTCGACGGCACTTTTTTGTCGGAGCCTCCGACTTGGCGGCACTGCCTGCCTGGAGGGGGGGAAGACAGTGCACACCCGGCCGCTACCGTAAACACGTCTGTGCTGATAGCGAGCGAGATGGCAGCATAGATAATATTATCTATGGATGGCAGCCGTTTTATCGTCGACCTTACACCGGTATGACGACGTGGTATAATATGCATTTCGTGCGTATCACCAAGTCTCCGTCATTCCTATTCATTTTGTCACGGTGCTTCGCGTATTTGTTTTCAAAATAAATTTACGTGTGTGAAGTCGGGTGACCAAAGGACGTAGGTGACTAGTTTTTTCGGGCGGCTATCTCAGATCGTCCCGTCTCTGTTGGCAAAAGTCAACTCGACGTTTGTTTTTGTGTTTTGTCTTCTCATCCCGCGCGGATCTGGCACGAATCGGGTTTTTTCGCGTAGGGAGCGAACGCAAACGGTTTGCTTTCTGTTTGGGTAGGTACTGATACTGCATAACACAAATGTACGATATTACGAATATTGTGAAGTTGTATTCAGGTACCTACTACCTCCGCGTAAACGAGCTAATAGTTCGATAGTGAATTTGAGGAAATAAAGTTGCGGATACGTGTACGAATATTTCAAAAACGTATCGAAAACGAATCAAGATTGGTGAGATTCAAACACGACGTTGATCATCATAAAGTGGCTACTCGAGAAGAAGTTGACCGTTGAACCGAAGACACCGACGAGGTTAGTATAATAATATGTTTACGCTGTTTACTACGGGGTTGAATTGAGCTAAATTGTCAAGAAGAAAAATTTGATACCCATCGGCTATCAATAAGGAATAGCTACGTACCGATTCGTGTTAAAGTCTGTGTCCGAAACGGGTCGATACGTAGTAGTGGTATACTTCACGTGTAACTTTTTGAAATCTCTAAAATCATCTGATACCTACATATCAATCCACTCCACTCCAAATTCTTGAAAGCCTCGGTAGTTCTTATGGGGTCCGGGGAAAATTATATATATCAGCTTTCATACATTCAAACAAGTAGGTAGGTAATCGTGTAACCAATTTTTTTTTTTAAATAATTTATAACACCTAATAATATGTGGTTTAACACTGTGTTTCTTGTAGTTTCCTCGTAGTTTCTAAGCAATATTTCTTTTAGTTTTCAATTTTGAATCTTACCTATATTAATTTAGCATATTATTTACATGTCGTAATTGGTTTTGATTAAATAATGAAAAATATTGAACTGTCCATACTAGAATCTCTTTGTATCAAATAAGTGCTTTACATCATAGCCATGTTTACTGGTAGGTATGGCTAATATGGTCATGCCCATAACTGCTAAAGTGTAAAAATAAGTTTCTCACAGAATTTTGAGTTAATATTAATATCATAAATATTTTGATAGTAAAAATAGTAAAATATTTATCGCGTTAGGTAGGTACATAGATGATTGAAATTTTTTGGATTCAGATTTTGTGGCCACTAGATATCTTAATTCTTATAGGTTATTGGGCCACAATCTACGATAATATTGTATTCTTGAACAAAGTTTATTAATCAGCATTCATTTAAGAGGTTTTTTTTTTACGGTGACTGACGTTTTTGTTGTCCACATCTATGAATATAATATTCTAGAGACTCCTATGCATAACTTACATAACAAAATAGTTTTAATAGATTAACTTAACTTAAAATTTTAATAAAATAAAATAAGCGAGACAAAACAACTAAAATGAATTCTTTAAAATAATAATATTATTATATTTTGTTCAAAAACATTATGTCTTGCATAAATAATAAATATTTTTGATAAATAAAACATTAATTCTTAATCTTATAAAATAAGTGCCTATTGATTGTGTTGAAATACGTGAACATTTAATTCTAGGTTCTTTATAAGTTGTTCTAATATCAAAAATTTGCAAACTATTTTGTAGTTAAAAAATGTTTAAATGTTCAATTTTTATAGTTAATGATTGAAATGAATTGTTTGAATTTTTATTCTGCTCATCGATATCAGCAATTTTTAAATTTAAATTTAAATTAATTTATTGATTTTATAACTATTAAATTATTGCACAATATTAATTTAATATTTTTTTAGTTTGTTATAAGATTTTAAACATAATTTAAATTTTTTTTTTTTAAATATCACATTTTGATTTCTATTTACGAGTCATACTTGTAGGGTCTTCTTAATAATAGTCTTAAATGTAAATATTTTTTATAAATATTCTTTTATTAGTATATATCTAGTATTATATTAGTAGTTCTGAATGACTTATAGGTATATATACATGTATATATATATCTATAATAATAATAATAATAATATAAATAGGAAAGATTTGTTTATTTGTAACGAATAAACTCATAAACTACTGGATATATTTCAAAATCTATTCACCAATAGAAAGCTACATTCCTTGTGAGTGTCATAGGCATAAATTTAGTCCGATAAAGTTAATAAATAATTAAAATAAACGTGTAATTTGTATACATATATATGGCACGGCGGCTGGTGGATTTCAAGCTACCTGCACTTTGACCTTTTTTCTTTTGTGTGTGTTTTATCGGTGTGTATATAAGAATTAAGGTAGATTATAGTATTTATTTATTATTGGTTGCCATTAGTTATACGGGTAGATCAGGTGCAAACTTGCGCATCAAATCAAACTTTTGATTAATGTCTGCCAAAGAGAATTAGTTTCCCTTTGTCCACGATCCGACATAGTCGGATTTCCTACCCGGTAGGCTGAGTTACACCCAAAAGGAGTTGAACAATCTTAATTTTTTAAGAGTTACCATTTTTTACGGCCAACTAAGTGCACGGGACCGACTAGTATATAATATACTTGAATTACATGGTATTATTCAGTAATCTGTAGGTATTAGGTACCTATATCATATTTATATTACATAGTATTATGTAAGTATATCATATTTAAATACCTCTATTCCTGGATATTTTCGCATTCACTGGATAATATATATGACATTGTAGCATATTATAGTCTATAATTAGGATATCTGAATATTGCTTGTGAATATTTCATGTATACTTTTTTACCATACTATTGCTAGTTGGGTATATTGAGCCCATAGATAACCACCCAGTTAATGTAATCGTTAAACATAAGGAACCAAAACCTATGGCTAGGTAGTATTTGGTTGTAGTAGAGATCTAATGTTGTATAATTTAATTATTATGAAAATGTAATTTATATTTTGTTACAGATTGTAATTTTTTAAAAATGTAGTTTTCTCGGCGATCAATAAGCTACATGTCTCCTCAAAAACCAGAATATTGAACTGAAAATACCAGCAATAAGTGACGAATCAGCAGAAATAATCATATTTAAGGATGAATGAAATGATGTTTGCCTGAATCTGTCTGAAGCTCATCGATTTGCATTCAGTAATGAGGAAAATGAGAGAAGTGGCAATTATTTCCTCGCCGTCCATTACTGACACTGTGTATTAGGTATAGTGAAATTTTTAACTAAACAATTTTTATCCATTTTAGTGTACACAATTAAAATATCAAACAATATGCTGAATTTACTAGCTTATACATAATTATACGGCTCAGAACTACATGCATATTTGCATATTTCTTAGGAAGCCACATATTTAAAATCTGATTTAATACAAATTTGTTTCATGATACATAGAATTAAAATACAAAAATGTATGTTCCATATTTTGCTAAATTGATATGATTTTGTATATTTAAAAATTTTTAGCATATTAATGCATATTATGTTTATAATTTAATATAAATCAACAGCAAACCCATTTTTTATATTATACAGAGTATTAATTGTAAATTTGTTGTGAATTAATGTCTTATTTGACATTTTTTCAGTAACAAAAGATTTATATTTACCAATAGCTGGTGGCCTCCATAGAGTTTTAGAGGAAGTACAAATACAATTTGGTACTGTTGATGAAATTGTAGCTAATGTAAAAAAAAATAGTTAAAAAAAGTACCATCACCAATACAAATTTTTAAAAATTCTGCACTGGATATCCCTTTAGTGCGTAGCCAGAATTATGAAATGGGGGGTGTTTAAGTATAGATTAACACCAAGTTTTTACTGTTTTCGTATATAAATAAATTTATTGTTCGGGACTTGACTTGTTGCACTAAAAATTATTAGTCATATGCAGTCAACATTTTCAAAATATGCTTAAATATATGCAGCTACATTTTTATATTATTTTTGAAAAATTCATAAAACATAATACAATTTTTGTAATAAAAAACTAAAAAATATGTAGGTATATAAACATGATAAAAATAATTTAATTACGGATATAAAAATTTTAATATAGGTAGGTAAACCTAACCTATAGGTAGGTTTATATATTGATTAATATGATGGACGGAGGATACAGCTATTGCATGTCTTGGACATTTTTAAACTATTGTGAAATAAAACTTGATTTTTAAAAATACTGGCATAAAATACTAGGTTAATAAATAAGTAATAACGAATAACGGGATATGCAAACCCCGTGATAAACAAACACGTATCTACTGATTTTCATTTCTTCGTACAATCTAGAATCTAGATGTCAATTGTAGTTTTAATACAGTCTTGTCACAAGGAGACTTATAAAATCTTTATATGCGAAAATAGGGTCCATGATATCCTCCCAAACGTTTACTAAAAATTTTTAAGCTTATTCAATTTTATAATAGTATGATTTTAGGCTTCGGCTTCCCCAAATCTCAAAATTAGCTCCTATTGTACCTAACCAAACATAATATTTTTAAATATATTTTTCAATGTTGTCCAAATATGATTTTTCTCGACAATTGTATGTAAGTACCTACATTTAAGTTTAAAAAAATTCAATACATGCACAAATATACGAAAAATCGCTCAAATGTACACTTTTCCTACAATATGCAAAAATAAGCAAATTCAAACATCGTTTGATAAGACAAAAAAATTTCATAAGACAAATTTATAACTTATCTAAAATAACCTACTACCACTACAATAAAACATGCAAGGAGTCCTGAACCCTATAAACAATATATTTATTAGGGGGGAAATGTCAATGGGGGTGTTTAAACACCCAACCTCCCCCCTGGCTACGCCACTATCCCTTTACCACCAGATCCAATCATAACTCGTTGGGGTACCTGGATAATGTATTAATGCTGTACTTTGTTATTTCAAATATTTTGAATTGTGATATTGTAAATTAGATGGATTCCAATGATGGCGCTTGAAGTATCAGTTTCAAAAAAAAATTTTTTCTAAGTTTATTCCCTTATAAAAATACTTATTTTATACAAAAATAAGTGCATATTATGTATATTATATATCCCATATTCACGGTATTTTTAGTGCATATCTATGCATAGGTATACACATATTTCATTATTTTTTATATAATAAGGTAACAAATCCAGATAATTAGTAACAAAATCACCCAAATTTTTTTAATGAGTATTTTTGTTTGTAGGTGCATTTATAGCTTCTGTATTGACATGCAACAGTCATTATACAATATTGATGTCACCTATGAAGATTGTACAGCAGTACAGCAGTACAGCAGTACAATCTGAATCTGTCTTCTTTAAACCACTACTGATGCACAATAACTTCCATTTAAAGACAAAAACAGTGAGAGGAGGGCCATCAAATATCATCAAGATAATTGGGTACAACATGGCTACCCATACATTTTGTAACACAAAGACAGGGTCTTTGACTATAGTGGCCGTTACTGGTAGGTTTTGAATAAAATATCCAACTCATAAGGTCCTGAAAATTTGACATAAATGATGAATATTTCATTTTACATTAAAATTAATATTTTGTGACATTTCTAGTGTCTACTTAACTACTCATTAATAAATGTTATTTTTGTAATTTTCTAAGGGATCTGAAGTACGTGAATCGCCAAGCCGTATGGTAAAATCTTTAACAGCATCAGTGAACAAATGACTACCCTTCAATGACTACCTCAACAATAGATTTAAAGTACCATTGGCGGTGAGATTAGTAGCTGTCTGGAGTTTCGTTGAACTGACTGAACTAAAAAATGCCTCTTGCCCATGCTTGCCATGGTATGATCTAAAAATTAACAGATGGAAGTTTGGACCAGAAATTATAATACACTAATAGAGCTGGTCTAGCTGTATTAAATGATAATTGCGTGGTGTTTTTAAAGTAACTCTTAAGTCTTCTGTCGATAAGTTAGATTTATTTACAATATACTCTTATTGGAAACCATCAATTGCCATGTTAGTTAATCGAAAAGATTTAGGAGTTTGTATAATAAATAATTATTTATATGTTGAAACTAAGTAGATGGTATTAATTAGTTAACATAGGCGTGTCCAGACCTTGTTCGCAGGTCATGCACAGTAGTGGCATATTCAGGGGAAGTAGGTTTCTGCACCCCCACCCCTAAACAAAATTTGGTTTCGGTTTAAGGATATGACCTCCAAATTTCTTAATAAGCTTTATCATTATTAATTATTATCTAATACTTCAGAATAAAAAACAGTATTCCTTTTATTAGATAAATAAAATAACAAGGCAATATAAAATTGTATTTTAAAATATAATTAATGTGTACCTAATACTTTTTACAAATATTTTTATAATCACAAATGGTCTTAATACTTAATATATATTATAATTCTAAACGTCGTTTTGTTGGTATCATCACTTTAAATTCCTCGATAACTTTGTCATAATTAATATTTGTTGTCATCTGTTGTTCTATGAATAGAAACATTAAAGCGTCAAGTCTTTCTTGAGTCATGGTGCTGCGGAGTTTTGTTTTTACAATTGTCAGCTTAGAAAATGCACGTTCGCATGAACAAGTTGTTACCGGAATAGTGGTAAAAAGTACTATTACTTTATAGAAGTGAAGAAAAATACAAGTTCTATTATTTGAATTTAGAAAATCAATCCATTGATGAAGTGTTTTAGAAGTGGTTCCACAAGGGAAGCATTATCAATAATTGTAATAGATATTAAAAGTCCACATGATGAAAATCAAAATATTTAATATGAAATCAGAATCTAAGAAAAAAAGTGTATATTATTATGTACCGCAATTTATAATGTAAGTTAGATCAAATTTCGCAGGTCATGCCTGTGCATGACAGGCAAGACCCGTAGACACGCCTATGTTGGTTAAATAGTGCCGGAGTTTTTGATCGCACCTATTAAGTACTGAAAAATGGCGTCTGGTATCCATACGCCATTCTTCAGTACTGCGATCAAAAACTTCTGCACTATTTTAACTTTCAATACCATCAATACTGCCAACCTTAATTTCAACTCTTAAATCTTTTCATGTAAGTAATATATCAACAAATGGTTTGCATCTGTTAATTATTGGGTTTTTATGCAGTTAACTAATATCCTATTTTACATTATTTTAAACTTATAATACATTTCCTAAATTGGTTGTCGAAATAAAAATAATCCCCTTCATAGAAGAAATATGAATCACGGAATAAATCAACAAAATAAAATATTTTGATAAATTCAAATTTTAAATTAACAAATAAATAATTTACTAATATTAATATTTATTTATATACTCAATTCAACACACCTTTAATAAACTCGATTTATTTTTTTTTTTACTTAAGGTAATTAAACTTTAATGTTATTAATGTTACTTCTTATATTTTTATTCTTTTCTACAATATTTGGTGGTTTTAATATGGACAAATGATTTTTTGGTTTAAAATTATATATTAAATCTGACGGACTACAACCTGTGCTTGTTGTTGGTGTGTTATGATATGATACTAAAATATTATAAATTTTTTATTGTATTCTTTTTACATCTCTCTTTACAGTCTACACCCAAACTCTTTATAATAATTTTTTTATCGTTTGCACCCCTCGCTCTGCCAACCCATTAGACTCTGGATGGTATTTCGGCGAATGTACTAGTTTTATACAATTTTTCTTACAATATGCTTTAAATTCATTTGCGCCAAAAGGTGGACCATTATCGGTTACCATTATCTCTGGGGAACCAAAACGACAAAAACAATTTTCTAAAACTTCGATTACTTTTGAAGCCGTTGTACTTCCCATTGCAAAACACTCAATCCATTTGCTAAAACTGTCAACAATGATTAATAATTTAACTTGATTTATTTTTAGAAAATCGATGTGTATTCTTTTCCAAGAATCTGATGGATTTTCCCACGGAATATACACTTTCTCACTAACATTCTTATAGTTTTGATTACATTGTCATTCCGTACACGTCTTAATAAACTTATCTATATCAATATCGATATTAGGCCACCATACATACGACCTTGCGAGTATTTTCGAACGAACATAACGTACAATATGTTATATATACATATATAATATTTATCGTTACAGATAACATATCGGAGTATCGGACACACCGTACAATGTACTATGTACATACATAACAATTCTTAATACTGTTATAATATAATTGAAAATGATAATAAATATATGTAGAAGTATATTAAATGTTGTCAATGTTTAATTTCAATATAATTATTGCTTATTTTATTAATTTCATCAATAGGATGTCAGAGCACTATTTGTCTCCTCTTTCTAGCCCACATGCGCAACATAGTGAATATCATTTACTAGGAGTCGAACGCTAGTTGTGAGTCCAAGCCAAGGATCAGCAAATTTTAGTTTGGATAAACTTTCAGGGGTGAAAGGGGGTATTTAAGTCCTGGATCCGCTACTGTTAATATCGAGATTTTCATATGATTTTATAAACGTCTATATTTCTTCTATAGTCTAATTTGTATGTTTTTATATTTTATATAATGTATATTACGTAAATGGGCCTCAAAGTTTTTATAACATAAAAGCTGATCACCACAACTAAAGAGGTTGGTAACCGCTGAACTATTGCTTTTCTATTAACTTTACAGTTTTATTAAAAGGTTTTGGTACTATTTAAATTTACTAAAAATTAAATAAACAAGCTTTAAAATTAATTAAATAGTATACGTAATTTACTAAACATATTTATATTTACACTTATAATAATGTAACACACAAAATACTTGTTTTTGATATTTTTTAATAATATGTACCTTAATCTAACAACTAACATCTATATATATATATATATATTTTTTTTTAACTATTGTTTTTATATTGTATTATATTTATATATGTTTTAATTCATTAAAGTCAATAACACTATTATAATTTACAAATCTGTTTTGATTTATAACATAAAATCATATTGTACCACTAATAAATAAATTATAAACGGAAAGAAAACCACATAAAATACCTATCTAGTTAATAATTTATGGTTGTTTTGTTAAAACTATTTAACAATGACATTTTGTATTTTTCATTAAATTCTACTATTATTTTTTGTATTATTAACTATACTGATGTAAAAAGATTAGATTAGGTTAGGTTATGCAATTTGCAATCATTCTTGAGTCAAGTGGTTGTTCGGTGTTAGTTTAGCTTTAGGTGATTAGTCAAGAACTTCAGTAAACTATAATGTAATAAATATAGTAATCATTTGTTTGCATTACATTTACCTATGTTAATTGTTAATTTTTACTACTTAATTATGACTAATGATATATTGTTATGCTTAATGGTATTTGATTTTATTAGTTTTTCGTTTATTGATTACCTACTTTTGTTATTTGAAAATTGTATTTTATAAATAACATTTTGTAGCACCACATTTAATATTCATATAAGCATTTACTAGTATGCGTGTTTGCAGGATGCAATACCTATTCAAAACGTTTTGGCTTGTATGCAATTCATTGATGTTTTACATTTTTAACTTTTGGTAGTTATTATATATTATGTGGTAACAATTTTGCTTGTGAGTTAAAAATCTTCATATTGTAGTAATAGGTATAAACTATATGTATAAACAGTATAATATAATTATACTTGTAATGTAAGCCAGTGAAGCAAATGTGCCGAGGCAGCTAAATTGTAAAATAGATATAAGGCTAAAAGTATAGTAAGTGAGGGCAGTCGTGGTATGTCAATACTGCGAGATACGTTTGATTGTTAATTTTGTGTTTGTTTATATAAGTTAATAAAAAGTGTTTCCGACCCGAAAATAATATGTTTTGTTTGAGTAGCCACACAATTCTAAGTACTCCTTAAATCTGATCTGTAACCGGTTTATTTATGGTCGTTGAAGATTGAAAGTTTAAACAGTAAGGTAGCGATATCAACGTCTGGAGAGCCAAACTATAACCGGTTAATTTATGGTCTTTTGGTAATTCTAGTGTCAATAGAGGTATATCACTGAAAAGTGCTTATGCGTCAATATCATTATACTTAACTGTAGAAAGGTGCAGAAGTGGTTCCCTCTCTGTTGAACACACCACACAACATAAATATATTTAATTAACATTAAAACATTTTTTAAAAGAAATATCAATGATTTATCAGTTATTTAATAATATACATTAATGCCTATTAAATATTGTTTGGACCGTTTCAATAGACTTTCACAAATGTTTGAAATTAATATTTAATGGTATTTTTTTAAATGTTTAATATGTATTGGATAAATATAATTTAATCAAATATGAACATATGATATTAAGTAATTTTTTATATATTATATACATATTACTAAGTGGAGATATATGAACACAGGAGGGGGATATATGATATACAATCCAAGTATAGAAAATAAAGCACAATCAAGACTATAAAAATATAATACATTGGTTAAGGCATTAAATAATACACACATTTTTAGAATTTATTAATTTTAATTTTTTAATTAAAAATTGTGTTTGTGAATTTAGTAGGTATATTTTATATTTTGGTAGTTCACAATAAATTACAATATGTTCATTGTTTCTTGTAGTACCTAGTTACTAGTTGCGTTAATATAATATAATATTAAATACCTAAATAGGTAATAATAATATTATGATATTTTGTGATGCGGCCGTACCTATTGCAACCATAGATATTAAGAGATTTTTTAAGTAACAAAGTGCATCTGCTACACTTTCACTAAGAGTCTGGGCAGCCAAACGGACATTCATTTTTTCATTATGGAATTGGACGTGTCGTTTGGTTAGTTTAGTTCCTGCCCTTAATCCTTCTTTCTGCTCAATGTCATATAACATTTTTATATATTTCCAACATATTTTTTCTCCTTTTGAATTTATTATAACTGATTTGAATTCCCTGATTTGAATGTGCTGGATCATAATAAATGTACAGTTTTTGTCCATGATTATTTATTATATATGGTTTTCCATTTTCTATATCAAAGTTTGCACCTAGTTATGTGCACATTTTACTATTTACTGATGCTCCATCAAACGTTACAGAACATAAATGTATACCTGTGTCATGTAAAAGGTCAATCGCTTTAGTCAATAAATTTGCCCTCTCACCGCCATTTAATCCATCTATTAAAAAATATGCAATTGGCATTTTCCAATACCCATTAATGCCTACTACTAAGAATACTAATGCATTTTTAGCTAATGGTATATTATCATTTTCGTATGAATATTCTGCACCCATATTAATGTATCCATGTATCTTTTTTTGGCTATCCATTTCAACGTAACGTTTTATGCACATTTCGTCGATGATTAAACTGCAGTAAAGGGGACGATGTTTTGCCTCATTAGCAATTGCTTCAAATGATTCCTTAGTGAATCCTGGGTTCCCATCTACAACCATATACCACCTACGCAGTGTCCGAGGATGAGGAAGTAATTTACTAAAAGTTTTTCTTACGTAGTTATAGACTTTAGGAGAATAATACTGGAGGGTTACAGAAAATTGTTTAATTTCTTCTGTATACGGTTGCTTTTTTCCAGCTAGACCATTTTTAATAAGGTTTTCGAGTACATCTGAACCCAGTGCCTATTAAAAAATTTAACTCATAAGTATGTAATTTAGGAAATTTTTAAGAGCAGTTTTAAACGCCAAGGTAAACTGTGAGTGCCAGTGTAAAAAAAAAAAATAAAATATAAAATATAGATTTAATCACCAAATCTTTGATATTTATTTATTAATTATTGCTAAAAAATATATTACAACAAGTACAATTAGTTACAATTAAACATCTAGACTATATTACTAAATACACTAGATAGTTACATTTTTACTTAAGGTACAACATACATAAAGTTTATATAAAAAGATACTATACTCTGTCCCATTAAGTCCCTCAGGTGGCTACCAGTTTTAGTTGTGCATAGATCAGGCAACACCAACTAAACAATTAGCTCACCAGTTATTTTCTTGTAACTATCTATATGCCTGCTAATGCTATGTAGTAAAACAACGCTTGTGTGCACATTCAAGGATACAATATACTAAATATTAAATACTGTATCTACGACATAAAATATCAAAATTTACATTGTTAAATTAATATAAAACATACAACAAAAATTAAGTTGTTAACTGTCATATTTTGTTGTTAATGAAATGTCATTGTTTTAATTTCTGTACCTATGTGTAAACAAAGAAAAATCTGGTTAATTTATCCTAAGAACTTGTAAAAATTAGCAAACGAGTAAAATTAAAAATTAAAATAATGATGGGTACCTTTAAGCTATCAGCAGCAAAATCAGTCATTAATGATTTTTTTTTAAGAATGTCCAACATGTCATTTAATGTTGTAACTTTTTAGTTTTTTCTCTAAACGCTTACATTTTTGATTGAGATATTTATTTTTTTTCCTTAGTTGTGTGACAGTTCTTTTTACAACTTCAAAATTTCTTGCAGCACGATTTGGTGTTCCAAAATCACTTGCACTTAAATCACCAAATCGATTTCTACTCCAAATTAGTTTTTTTTTAGGACATCTAGTCATAACAAATGCCATTACAACCTGTGTGTTTTAGTTTAGGTAAATAGTTTTAAAAAATATGAAACAAATTACATACATTTTGGGAGTTGTCACATCACTATTTAATTCCATCTTCCTTTGTTTAGGTGTTCTGTAACTACAAAAAAACCAACATAATTAATGATAATTTGTATAGTAATGGTAATATTTAGCTTTAACTAATAACAAAATACACACTGTGAATCATTATCGTATGCAGAAGTATAAACAATTGGTGAGCAAGACGCATCATCTGAATTTTGAACAACACTAAAAAGAAAGTTTTTTTAAAAAATTTAAATTTGTAATAATAAATAAAATACGTACATATTATTCAAAACATTTGGAGTAGAATTTACAGCATTGACACTAGAAAAACAAACATGATAAATACAATTTTGTACAGTAATAGTAATATTTAATTTAAACTTATAACTAATAAAATACAAACGGTGAATAATTATCAGAAGCAGAATAACAAATAATCGGTGAGCAAGACGCATCATCTGAATTTTGAACAACACTAAAAAGAAAGTTTTTTTTAAAAATTTAAATTTGTAATAATAAATAAAATACGTACATATTATTCAAAACATTTGGAGTAGAATTTACAGCATTGACACTAGAAAAACAAACATGATAAATACAATTTTGTACAGTAATAGTAATATTTAATTTAAACTTATAACTAATAAAATACAAACGGTGAATAATTATCAGAAGCAGGATAACAAATAATCGGTGAGCAAGACGCATCATCTGAATTTTGAACAACACTAAAAAGAAAGTTTTTTTTAAAAATTTAAATTTGTAATAATAAATAAAATACGTACATATTATTCAAAACATTTGGAGTAGAATTTACAGCATTGACACTAGAAAAACAAACATGATAAATACAATTTTGTACAGTAATAGTAATATTTAATTTAAACTTATAACTAATAAAATACAAACTGTGAATAATTATCAGAAGCAGGATAACAAATAATCGGTGAGCAAGACGCATCATCTGAATTTTGAACAACACTAAAAAGAAAGTTTTTTTAAAAATTTAAATTTGTAATAATAAATAAAATACGTACATATTATTCAAAACATTTGGAGTAGAATTTACAGCATTGACACTAGAAAAACAAACATGATAAATACAATTTTGTACAGTAATAGTAATATTTAATTTAAACTTATAACTAATAAAATACAAACGGTGAATAATTATCAGAAGCAGGATAACAAATAATCGGTGAGCAAGACGCATCATCTGAATTTTGAACAACACTAAAAAGAAAGTTTTTTTTAAAAATTTAAATTTGTAATAATAAATAAAATACGTACATATTATTCAAAACATTTGGAGTAGAATTTACAGCATTGACACTAGAAAAACAAACATGATAAATACAATTTTGTACAGTAATAGTAATATTTAATTTAAACTTATAACTAATAAAATACAAACGGTGAATAATTATCAGAAGCAGGATAACAAATAATCGGTGAGCAAGACTCATCATCTGAATTTTGAACAATGCTATAAAGAAAGTTTCTTTTAAACTAAATTTTATACTTTAATTTGCATTATTAAATAAAATATAGTATTCTCACAATGGTATAGCATCAGTCTTCAATATTTTTCTAGTGTTGCTGAAGATATAACTGTCACGATTAAAGTGATTTCCACAAACATACTGCCAATCACCAATTGGTTGCATCCCTAAGGCTGATGCCCATTTTTGTCTTTTTTCCAAATTCTTAGGAAATCTATCCATAATTATTATTATTAGGTACTATTTAATATCGAAAGCTAAATTTTTTCATATACATTTTTGAATTATTTGTGATGAACAATTAACATTTTAAATCATAACTAATATTAATAATACCTGTGAAATGATAGATTTTTATTATCCTTAGATGAAAGATTACAAATTCTGCACGTATGAACCATAGTTCCAATTATAAATATACAATTTTAATAGAATACAATTAAGAGTAAATAAGTCGAATAATAAAATTAATAATTATGTTACAGATACAATATTATAAATTATAATTTAATATATAATTTTAAATTTATAACAGTATTATAATTTATAATATGTTTACATTTTATAATCTCTAATATCTATGAGAGCCATAGACATCATATAGATGGTTAGGTTATAATGTCCATGATGAGAACAATCACTGAATATAAATTTATGATAAGACCGCTGCTAGAATGAGAGGCATTGATAAAATCAGTCTTTCTCTCTTCCCCATCCCGGCCCCATGACCCTCTATTTTGTTAATATAGCCATGGCCTATCCATAATATCTATGATTGCAACGAGACTTTTGAGTTTTGTTATTGCCCTCGAAATATTATACCAAACGACAGTACGACTACTCCACTGGTCGCCGGTGGTGGGAAGGAGGGGCGTCGACGTTGTCTACCGGGTGCCGCCGCCTTCAACGAGCGCCGCGCCGGCTGATATCAGAGAACGGCGCGCGGGACAACGGCCCGCGGTCGGCAACTCCACTATAGAAGTTAGAAAAGTAAGAAAACCGGGTTTGTCACACAGATATAAAATACTTATATATCTGTATTTTATATCTGTGGTTTGTCACTGCAATTGCGCGAGGATGCGAGGTGGGGTTATAAGCATTATTCTCGTACACTATATTATGATGTTGAACACTGCCGCCATAGCCATCGGAGCAGCACATGATGGTAGGTACCTAAATTCAAACGTAAGACACCAAGACACGTATACGGAAAATAGTAATAACTTGTGTTTAAAGTGATTTTAGTGATTTTATTGATGAATAATTATGCATTTTGATTATTAAATTATGTAATGGTAGTCATGGTAATAAATTAATAACTAACAGTAAATATATGAAAATATATTGGTTCTAAGTTTTGAATATCTACCTATTAGGTTTTAATACTTGCAGTAATTTTAATTAGTACCTACCTACCTATATGTAATTATTTAATTAGTGTAGTAAGCAAGTTACTACGTAACAATAAAACCAATTCCACAGGTGCATAGTTATTATATTATACGGTAGACCGGCATAGTCGGACATAAAGAACGGAAATGGGTTGGGGTTTCCTCCTTCAAACCTAAGGAGACAGTCTCACTGAATAGTTCAGGATGAAGGGTTCAAGAATAGGCGGATGTAATATTTACAGAAACACTGAACACGGGGATATACAAATATAAAAGAGTAAAATGATTATTTTAATAATAATCATATTTGGTAATGCGTCAATCAATTAACATGCGTAGGCTGGAACGATGACCACACAAATTACATCCGTGACAGTCTTGATACAGTATCTATAGGCGAGGGGTACGGGGAACCTCATATATAAGGGAGCCCGAATCGGCCTGTATTCAAACGTGTACTACCACCCATTAGTGCAAGCACCTTCACGCCACTCTGTACAACAATATTTGAACTTAGTAAAATTATCGAAGTGTTATAATAAAATTCACAATTATACAACAACTGTTATATTATTCATTATTCAACCACGACTATATTATTATCTGAAGAAGTGTCTGCGACCTGCAACGTTTACGTACTGGTAGCCGTAGCCACTTGTCTACTATTATTACTACAATAGTAGGTAGGTACCAAGTCACCAGCACGTTACACATGCGAATGCTACTGAACGAATTCGTACGCGAATTCGGCAGAGATTCGGCGGCACCTTTTTCGTAAGAAAACCGGGTTTGTCACTGCAATTGCGCGAGGATGCGAGGTGGGGTTATTCTCGTACACTATATTATTATGTTGAACACTGCCGCCATAGCCATCGGAGCAGCACATGATGGTAGGTACCTAAATTCAAACGTAAGACACCAAGACACGTCTACGGAAAATAGTAATAACTTGTGTTTAAAGTGATTTTAGAGAAAAAACACCTATATAAAATCGAAAGAGGACAATATTTCGGAGACAATGACATATCCATTTTCAAATACATCTACTATTGAGCTAACACTTTAACGTTTAAAACATAACATTTTTCACATTTTTAACGTGTAATAACTTTTTTAAAAAACATTATTTTACAAAACGGCTATGTCATTGTCTTCAAAATATTGTCCTCTTTCGATTTTATAATTGGTGTTTTTTTTCTCTAAAACCACTTTAAACACAAGTTATTACCATTTTGCGTGGCATTGTATTCGTGCTGGAAAAATTGTTGGGTAAACGTCCCCTTAAGCCCCGATCACACTGGTAAGACACGACAAAATTATTATATCCATAAAAAATTGAATTCGGTAATACACACCGATCCGGCAAGCTCCGAAACGACACGACACGACAGACAAGAGCAAAATAATGTTTGTCGGTCCTTGTCGGAATTCAATTTAGTTGAAATAACATATTTTATTTACTCATAAAATCAACTTATTATAAGATATTATTTTATAACTCATACAATATTATTTATCAATAATTGAGTATGTATCATAATTTGTTGATGCAGTTTCCCGAGGCATTGCTCACAAACTCGTAGAACGCTTGAATTTATATACATGCATATTATATTATAGCATATTATACTTATTCTAGACGTAATACATCGATAAGTCTTTAATTAGATTCGACTATAAAATCTGGTTTATATTCGAAAAATTCTGGAATGATCGTATAAATCATATGTTGTTTATATTACTCAAAATAGATACTAATCATGGGTAGTATGTACAAAAGTAATCCCATTTAAACCAAACAACTACGGATCATATAAACTGAATTTAGTGATGACTGATAATATTATTTATTTATTGTGATTTGTGTGCATTTGTAGTGTAAACTGTCAAGACGAATGATGTCTGCAACATTTTATTTATTACAATTACAATTACTATTCAATTACATTTACTTTTATTTTGATACAATTTTTATAACTAAAATATTTATTAAATTTGAAAAATGAATACGGAAATGTTAATTGAATTGGTCAGAGAGCGATCTTATTTATATAATATGACTATATGAGTATCAAAAAATACAGCGATCATGCATATAAAGAAACCATTTGGAGAGAAATCGCTTCTATATTAAAACAACCCTGTATGTAAAACACTTTATTACAAATAATATATAATCCTATTCAGAATGTGGAATATGGCTATCCTTTTTAGTACTACTTTTAAGTTAAATACGTGTAGATATCACTTTTTTCAGAATATAAAACAATATATAAAAAAAAGGTTAGGTATAATCATAGTTAGGTAACTTATTCAAAATATTTTTCTAATTATTTTACTTGAAAAAAATCCTTAAGACACGGTATATTATTATTTTTTATATTATATTTTAATTATTAAATATTTTAGATTCTGAGCGGAGCGATGATTGTATTGATTTTCCAATGATGTGTTTTTTTAAATTTTTTTCTGTGTGTGTACACGATAAGTAGACGAAATAATGCTTCGATTTTCAACTTCAGTATCTTGTTGGTGCATTCTGGAGGTAAACGATAAACGATTGGAAACGGATAACGAAACAGAAACAATAAACAATTGAAACTTATAATTGCCTGAAAAAAAAAAATATTTATAAAATTATAACTATCAGTAAAATATATATTATGTTTATTTTTGTAATATTATATTTTTCAATTTGTAATTCTGTTTTGAGTAGGAAACAAACTAAATCCATCAGATAACGCTGAACGCTTCATAACGCTTAAATTTGTAAAACGTTTAAACGTTTAAGTTGAATAACGTTTAAATTTTAATAACGTTTAAATTCTCTATATAACGTTAAACAGTTATTCGATCATAACGTTTTATATTATATACATATAACGGTAAACGGTATTAATGTATTATTGTTTTTGATTTAAGCCCTGACCTCAATCCTAACCAGACACTTCGACCACGATCGACCTTGATTCAATCATCGGGTTAGCGTCAAATTGTAGGCGATGGTGTGTACGTGACACGACAGACTCGGTGAACACTCTGTATAAATGAAAGATACTTTGATAAGTCTTAGTCAAAATATTTCACTGTTGATACAATTGAGTATTTTCGGGTACCTACAATTGTATTCAGAGAAGCATCACTATTTTTGTCAACTATAAACGATTTATCACAGTGATTTTATATAAATATAGAATTCAATCAAACATAGATATCAGATAAAAATGTAATGGATTATACAATATGGGTAAAAACCTTAAAATGTTTCATTCAATTCAACATTAGCCAATATACATAGCGAATTAATCAAATAATATTGTACTAGCCGAATTTTTTGACTTGAAAAAGTATACATAAAAGTCTATTGTGCTCGTATAAAGAAAAAAAAAGGAAATTCTGTTATAAAAAAAAAATGGCTAGGTAGATGTCGCTCTGCTGTACAGTC
>CARXXK010001212.1:0-46263 GCA_949089665.1 Macrosiphum euphorbiae | reverse complement strand
TCGATCGACATCGCCTCTGCCACCTCCCCGCCGCCTTCCACCATCACGACCACTGCCGCCGCCACCGCCCCTGCCATTGCTGACACAACCTCCCCGACGCCTTCTGCCACCACCTCCCCTGCCACTGCCGCCGCCACCGCCCCTGCCACTGCCGACACCACCTCCCCGACGCCTTCTGCCACCACTACCGTTGCCGCCGCCGCTACCACCAACTACACCCCTGGGCTTGGCTACAATATATAAATTACAATTGTATACAATATAATAATAAGACTGTTATTAAGGAATATGTAAAGTAAACATTCACCGCAATCCCGGGAGAGGTGGCCCTCTCTTCCGCAATTGTAACATTCTGAAACGGGTAGATATTATTTTAATCGTTTCCAATTTTATACAATATATATATTAACCAAATGTATGCTTACGTCGGGCGCGGTTTTCTGGCGGGCTTTGTTCGCTACTTTGGCCCATGTAAAACTGGCAGTTATTTAGGTTCTTGTACAGATTTTGGCTCATTCTAAAGTTAATAAATAAAAGTAAATTAAGTAAGTTGAAAAAAACAGTTGATTGGTCTGCATTATTAGGTTGGTGATATTATAAAATATTAAATTCGTTAAACAAAAAGCATGTGGTGCACACTCAAACAAAGCCACGGTTTTCTTCGCAAATGTAAATGGTATAACAATATCATTTGATTAATGCAATCGGAGGTGAACGTGTTAAAAACAAAAAAAAATAGAAAAATATTTAATTTGTTTCACAGAAACCATGTGTTGCAGACAAAATTAAGGCTCGATTTTCTTCGCAAATTTATATATTATTACAATAAGATATTATTAATTCATAAATACGATCCGCGTTGGACGCGTTAAAAAACAATCCAATGTTTCTTATTATACTCATTCTAAAGAAATAAAGAAAGTGTATAGTAATACTTTTATATTATTATAAATAATGTACCTCGTGTACCTACGCTTGGCAATTGCCGCTAATGTTCTATGCATTGTTAATCATTCTAAAGTTGATGAATAAAAAGCAATAAAGAAAGTGTATAGGAAAACGAAACTTTAAGTGATCTGTCGGTATTATTATATGCTGATGGTATGATAAAATATTAAATTCGTTAATCGGAAAGCATGTGATACATTATATTACTTGATAAATTACCTACGATCTGCGGTGTAAAAAAGGTTTTTAAAAAGCCACCAATTAAATTAATAATACAATGTATACTCACGTGTTTCTGGTTCAAACGGTTTGAATGAAATGATTTTAAAGTCGGAAGTCGGCGCAGTCCTTGGTCTTAGAACGGCGACAATAACAAGAGTCAAGGCAGGTAACCCATGCGGGAAACGATATCGCACGGCCGATTAATTTATTTATTGTATTGACAAATTAATTATCTTATAGTTTTATATTATTCATTCGAACACGGCATTAAACCTTACACTTTTGGCCATCGTTCTTATTTCATTTTTGCAAATTTTTTCGTATGTTCATAATAATGCCTTAGGAACATCACTCGATTTTATTGATACACACGCAAAAATGGTTTTCAAACATTCCCAAACCTGTAGGCCTTATCACCGACCGTTTATCGTCTATCCACTCGGCGGTATCAGCGGATAACTTCCCGCCTATTATGTGATACGAGAGATATTGGGTCTAAGTGTCTGACATCATGTCGGTGCGCGGAAACGTTTCCGTGTTTTTCGGAGGACCATTGGGAAACGAAATCCCAATCAGCTGACCGAGGTTCGCTTCTAAATCGCTCTACTACTATAAACGAAAAAACTATTAAACGTGGCCGCCCGACTTGCTAGACACTCAACAAATCACGGGGAATATATTACGACTAGCACGGGCGCCCGAAATGTTATTATTTATATATATTTGATTTACGTCATTTGGCGTTTTCATGCCTTGACCCGGACGTCGCACTATCCGACGAAGTCAGATTGCCTACCAGGGTTACTACGTCCAACGTCGAGGAAGGTGACTGACCCGCTAGACACCAAGACATATACCATTTATTTTGCACGTGACCCATTACTTAATTTTGCGTCAGAAAACACGCGTTGTCCGCTATCCGACGCTAGACCCTAGATCCCCTGCTAGACCCCAAAACATATTTTCGAGTAATTACGTCGAGGAAGGGGACTCGGTAGTCGGATTGCTTACGAAATGTTTTGAATTTTCATTACTTCATTGATTTGGTGTCTGTAATGGACGCTGTCCCGGCCGCACATTGCCTACCCGGATAACGTAGATGGGTGACCTGCTAGACACCAACAAATATTACTATATTATTTTTTTATCAAATTTCGAATTTCTGGCGGCGTCGTCGAAAAGACTCTGTCAAAGACTCTGCCCTGGCTACCACGGGCTACCACGCCAAACCACGGTTCACCTAACCTTATCAGAGTTCCTTATCACACACCGACCAGCTCGAGACTGACGACCAGACCAACAGACCACTGCATCTTCCGAAATCGAAAACACTCATGACCGACACCCGGGGTCTGGGGGTATCCCCCAGCGACGCTCGGAGAGCTAGTCACTATATATAAAGCAAGAAACCGAGGGCGCCCCCTATGTGTTAAATCCGAACTGCTATAGTGAACAATGGAACGAATGGCGGGAAATCGCGGCGGCGTTATCACTCCTCCTTATCGCTTTTTAAAGTCCAGCCAGAAGACCCCCTACGGTCCCCACGGTTTTTCGGCCGTAACTCCCCAACGGTTCCTCCTTGAGTTCCGGGTAAAAAATTTTGCCGCAAACCTAGCGGCTCTCGAGGGCGCCGACCAGCCCCCGCAAACCCGGACCCCCTCTCCCCCCCAGGGGAGGAGTTCGGGTCCCCCGATAGGGACAGTAAAATCTGCACCGCCACACCGATAGGGACAGTAAAGGAACGAATGGCGGGAAATCGCGGCGGCGTTATCACTCCTCCTTATCGCTTTTCGCGGTTTTTACCGTTTTTCACGATTGGGACCTTATTCGCGTTCCTCGGTAAATTTATAGTCGGCGCGCGGCCCTACTTTTGGCCCGGCGGCGGATGTCGAGTGCCAACGGACTACGGAGCGGCGCCGTCGCGCGCGTTTTTTGCCGTTTTTTTCGAAAATTCGAGTTTTAGGCGTTTTAGGGCGTATCGACCTCCCCGTTTGGATCTTATTCGCGTTCCCCGCTATATTTACAGTCGGCGCGCGGCCCTACTTTTTCAAAAACGAGCCCCGGGGAGAAGCGGCGTCGCGGAAACGAGAGTAGGTACCGATTACGTATCGCTATATACAGGCATAAATACATGCGTCTCGAGGTTCGATTTTTTTCGCAAATCTCGCGTTTTATACGTCAGAGGGCGGCGAATCCGGAGGTCCGCTCGCTGAAGCGGTCGGATCGCCCGTTCAAACGCCTTTTGACTCAGTATTTCATCTCGGTAGGTGGCTCGGTAGGTTAGGCGTGAGGACAAGTGACTCGAGGGTCGTGGTTTCGAATCCGGCCGCCGGGATTTTCGATAATTTGCGGCGGCCGTGTTAACTATGAATTTTTTTTTCACTTTTTTTTTTTCGTCGTTTCGCTATCACTTCCGTCTTATCGTATTTAACGAAAATGTTCGGTTTTTTTTTAAAATTCGAGTTTTACCGCCTCTACGGACTTCGGACCTCCCCATCGAAGACTTATTCGCGTTCAATGTCAAAGCAGTCCTTGATACTATTTATTACTATACACGGGCGTGAATATATGCGTCGAAGAGTTCGATTTTCTTTTTTTTGCAGTTTTTTTCAAAAATTCGAGTTAAGCCCTCCCCGTTTGGATCTTATTCGCGTTCCCCGCTAAATTTACAGCCGGCGCGCGGCCCTACTTTTTCAGATACGAGTGGAGTGGCGTCGCGGAAACGAGAGTAGGTAACGCTAAATATATGCGTCGCGTCGTTTTTTGCCGTTTTTTTCTAAAATTCCAGTTTTAGCCCTTTTCGACACTTCTGCAATCCCAGTTGATGACTTATTCGCGTTCCCCTCTACATTTACTCGACCACCGTCGAGTATAAGGTGTTACTAAATACAGGCATCGAAATGAATGCGTCGAAGGTTCCTTTTTTTTTCTCAAATATCGCGTTCTGAACTTAGGCGTGCGCACGGGTCGAGCCGGTCAAGCCCAGGCTCGACCTGAAACTTTTTAGGGGCATAGTAAAATGTGCGTATATATTTAAATATTTTATTGAAATGCTTATATTATAATAATATGTTCGTGGAGATCATGAAAATTTTGTTTGTCGTGAAAGTATAAAAAAATCAAAAATATTTGTACCTTACCTAACCATTACATACATTTTATTAATCTAAAAAAAAAACATAATACCTTTAAAGGTACAAATACAATAACTATAGTACTATAGACATTAATAGGTTAATATATTATCAACATGTATGTTGGTGTGTTAAAAAAAAATTAGGGGCGCAGTCCAAATATTAGGGCACTATAATTGTCTAGGCTCGACCAGAAATTTAAGTCTGCGCACGCCTATGGTTCTGAACTCAGTAGGTAGGTAGATAGGTAGCACGGCCGCCGGAATTTTTTTTTCACTTTGTTCTTTATTATTACTTTTCGATTTCACTTCAGCTTTATCATATTATAACGAACATTTTACGATTTTTGCGAGTTTCACCGTCGAAGGCTTATTCGCGTTCCCCGCCAAATGTATAAGTCAGTACTTCGCTCGAGTCGAGTGCCGCGGAGGAGATCGGAGAGCGGACATTGTCGTTATTACTATATACGGAAATGAAAATAAGCGACGAAAAGTTCGATTTTTTTTTCGATTAACGGAAACGTTTCCGTGTTTTTCGGAGGATCATGGGGAAACAAAATCCCAATCAGCTTATCGAGTTTCGCTTCTAAATCGCTCTACTACCTACTACAAACGACAAAAACTATTAAACGTGGCCGCCCGACTTGCTAGACACTCAACAAATCACGACGACTATATTAGGACTAGCACGGGCCCTCGAAATTGTATTATTTATATACATTTGATTTACGTCATTTGGCGTTTTCATGCCTTGACCCGGACGTCGCACTATCCGACGAAGTCAGATTGCCTACCAGGGTTGCTACGTCCAACGTCGAGGAAGGTGACTGACCTGCTAGACACCAAAACATAAACCAATTTTTTTGCACGTGACCTATTACTTAATTTTGCGTCAGAAGTCACACGTTGTCTGCTATCCGACGCTAGACCCTAGATCCTTCTAGACCCCAAAACATATTTTCGCGTAATTACGTCGAGGAAGGTGACTCGGTAGTCGGATTGCTTACGAAATGTTTTCAATTTTTTTCACGTATTTCATTACTTAATTTTGCGTTATCGGTGACTGCAATGGACGCTGTCCCGTCCGCACATTGCCTACCCGGATAACATAGATGACTGACCTGCTAGACACCAAAAAATCAGACGGTGGCTATATGATTTGAATGGACAAGCGAAATATTTTGAATTTTCTTCACGTAATTTATTCTTTAATTTTGCGTTTTCGGTAACAGTAATGAACGTCGTCCGCGATTCGACGCAGTCGGATTGCATACGTGATGATGTGACCCGGCCGTCGCACATTGTCCGCTATGCGTCCAAGTCGGATAGCCTACTCCTATTATTATAGCGAATGTCATTCGAGGTGACTGACCTCCTAGACACCCTAAAAAATACGGCGGCTATATGATTTGCATGGACGTCGGAAATTTTTTAAATACTTTTCAAGTAATTTATTACTTTTTATGCTTTTTCGGTAACAGTAATGAACGTCGTCCGCTATTCGACGCAGTCGGATTGCATACGTGATGACGTTCCCCAGCCGTCGAGTATTGTCTTAAAGGGTGACTACGACCAAAGTCGAGGAACGTGACTGACCCGCTAGACCCCAAATACTATTACTACGGCGAACGTCACTCTAGGTGACCGAAGTGCTAGATACCCACAAAAATGACTATATTATTTTTTCATCAAATTTCGAATTTCCGGCGGCGTCGTCGAAAAGACTCTGTCAAAGACTCTGCCCTGGCTACCACAGGCTACCACGTCGAACCGCAATGGTCCTAGCCTTATCACACATCATAATCACCAGACCTCCACATCACCCATACACCGCGTCGGCTGAGACCCACGACCACACCACGAGACCACCGCTGCTACCGAAATCGACAACACTCGGGGTCCGCTGACGGGGGTCTGGGGGTGTCCCCCAGCGACGCTCGGAGAGCTAGTCTAAATCTATAAAACAGAAACACGAGTGGCGCCGCCTATGCACTAAATCCGAACTGCTATAGACGAGAATGGAGGGAAATCGCGTTATCACTCCTCCTTATCGCTTTTTAAAGTCCAGCCAGAAGACCCCCTACGGTCCCCACGGTTTTTCGGCCGTAACTCCCCAACGGTTGCTCCTAGAGTTCCGGGAAAAAATTTTGCCCCCTTGACGCAACCCTAGCGGCTCTCGAGGGCGCCGACCAGCCCCCGCAAACCCGGACCCCCTATCCCCCCCAGGGGAGGAGTTCGGGTCCCCCGATAGGGACAGTAAAATCCGCACCGCCACACCGATAGGGACAGTAAAGGAACGAATGGCGGGAAATCGCGGCGGCGTTATCACTCCTCCTTATCGCTTTTCGCGGTTTTTACCGTTTTTCACGATTTTTTTTCAAAATGTTCGAGTTTTACCCCCCTCGGGAGCCCTGGAAGGTCCCGTTCGGACCTTATTCGCGTTCCTCGGTAAATTTATAGTCGGCGCGCGGCCCTACTTTTCGCCCGGCGGGCCCGCGGCTGCGGAAGTCGCGTGCGATACGAGCGTCGCCATCGCGCGCGTTTTTTGCCGTTTTTTTCGAAAATTCGAGTTTAAGGCGTTTTAGGGCGTATCGACCTCCCCGTTTAGATCTCATTCGCGTTCCCCGCTAAATTTACAGTCGGCGCGCGGCCCTACTTTTTTATAATCCAGTCCCCCGGCGGACCAGTCGATCGCAGAGAGCGCGGCGTCATCGCGATTTCGACGGTTTTTCCGACTTTTTCGATTAGAGTCGCGTTTAGCACCTCTACGAGACGTCCGACCTCCCCGTTCGCGTTCCCCCCTAAATTTATAGCCGGCGCGCGGCCCTACTTTTTCAAAAGCGAGCCCCGGTTAGAAGCGGAGTCGCGGAAACGGGAGTAGGTACCGATTACGTATCGCTATATATAGGCATAAATACATGCGTCTCGAGGTTCGATTGTTTTCGCAAATCTCGCGTTTTATACGTCAGAGGGCGGCGGATTCGGAGGTCCTCTCGCCGAAACGGTCGGATCGCCCGCTCAAACGCCTTTTGACGGCCATCCAAACGGCGTTCGCCTTTCGCGTGCACGGTGACGTGGCTTAAGAGTCATACAATTGACTGTGAATTTCATCTCAGTAGGTGGCCAGGTAGGTTAGGCGTTAGGACAAGTAACTCGAGGGTCGTGGTTTCGAACCCGGCCGCCGGGATTTTCGATAATTTGCGGCGGCCGTGTTAAATCTGAATTTTTTTTTCACTTTTTTTTTTTTCGTCTTTTCGCTATCACTTCCGTCTTATCGTATTTAACGAAAATATTCGGTTTTTTTTTTAAATTCGAATTTTACCGCCTCTACGGACTTCGAAGACTTATTCGCGTTCCCCGTCAAAGCAGTCCTTGATACTATTTATTACTATTCACGGGCTTGAATATATGCGTCGAAGAGTTCGATTTTTTTTTTTTTTTGCAGTTTTTTTCAAAAATTCGATTTTAGCCCGTTTCGGGATCCACATCACCCATACACCGCGTCGGCTGAGACCCACGACCACACCACGAGATCACCGCTGCTTCCGAAATCGACAACACTCGGGGTCCGGTCACGGGGGTCTGGGGGTGTCCCCCAGCGACGCTCGGAGAGCTAGTCTCTATACTATAAAGCATGAACACGTGTGGCGCCGCCTATGCGTTAAATCCGAACTGCTTAGTGGACAATGGCGGGAAAACGGCGGGAGCCGTCGCTGCGTTATCACTCCTCCTTATCCCCACGGTTTTTCGGCTGTAACTCCGCAACGGTTGCTCCTAGAGGTCCGGGAAAAAAATTTTGCCCCCTCGACGCAATCCTAGCGGCTCTCGAGGGCGCCGACCAGCCCCCGCAAACCCGGACCCCCTATCCCCCCCAGGGGAGGAGTTCGGGTCCCCCGATAGGGACAGTAAAATCCGCATCGCCACACCGATAGGGACAGTAAAGGAACGAATGGTGGGAAATCACGGCGGCGCGGCCGTCGGCGCGCGGCCCTACTTATGGCCCGGCGGGCTCGCGGCGACGGACGTCGCGCGCGTTTTTTGCCGTTTTTTCCGAAAATTCGAGTTTTAGGCGTTTTTGGGCGTATCGACCCGTTTGGATCTTATTCGCGTTCCCCGCTAAATTTGTATTCGGCGCGCGGCCCTTCTTTTTTATAATCCAGTCCCCCGGCGGACCAGTCGATCGCAGAGAGCGCGGCGTCGTCGCGATTTCGACGGTTTTTCCGACTTTTTCGACTAGAGTCGCGTTTAGCACCTCTACGAGACGTCCGACCTCCCCGTCGGAGACGTACTCGCGTTCCCCGCTAAATTTATAGCCGGCGCGCGGCCCTACTTTTTCAAAAACGAGTCCAGGGGAGGTTAAACGTGAGCGGAAACGAGAGTAGGTACCGTGTATGTATCGCTATATACAGGCATAAATACATGCGTCGCGTCGTTTTTTGCGGAGCCGTCGCGGTCACTCCTCCTTATCACTTTTCACGATTTTTTTTCAAAATTTTCGACTTTTACTCCCCTCGGGTCCTCGGGCGGCCCCGTTTGGACCTTATTCGCATTCCTCGCTAAATTTACTATTATAAGTCCGCCGTACTTTTTTCTCTGCGGGCCCTCCGCGGCGGATATCACGTGCGAACCGAGCGCCGCCGTCGCCCGCGTTTTTTGCCGTTTTTTTCGAAAATTCGAGTTTTAGGCGTTTTAGGGCGTATCGACCTCCCTTTTTGGATCTTATTCGCGTTCCCCGCTAAATTTACAGTTGGCGCGCGGCCCTACTTTTTCAATAACGAGTCCCCCGGCAGACGATTTGATCGCCGAGAGCGCCGTTTCGACGGTTTTCTCGACTTTTTCGACTAGAGTCGCGTTTAGCACCTCTACGAGACGTCCGACCTGCCCGTCGGAGACGTATTCGAGTTCCACGCTAAATTTATAGCCGGCGCGTGGCCCTACTTTTCCAAAAATGAGGACCGGGGTGGAGTGGCGTCGCGGAAACGAGAGTAGGTACCGATTACGTATCGCTATATACAGGCATAAATACATGCGTCTCGAGGTTCGATTTTTTTTTCGCAAATCTCGCGTTTCATACGTCAGAGGGCGGCGGATCCGGAGGTCCGCTCGCCGAAGCGGTCGGATCGCCCCCTCAAACGCCTTTTGACGGCCGTCCAAACGGCGTTCGCCTTTCGCGTGCACGGTGACGTGGCTTATGAGTCATACATTTGACTCTAAACTTCATCTCAGTAGGTGGCTAGGTTGGTTAGGCGTTAGGACAGGTGACTCGAGGGTCGTGGTTTCGAACCCGGCCGCCGGGATTTTCGTTAATTTGCGGCGGCCGTGTTAAATCGTAATGAATTTTTTTTTCACTTTTTTTTTTTCGTCGTTTCGCTATCAGTTCCGTCTTATCGTATTTAACGAAAATGTTCGGTTTTTTTTTAAAATTCGAGTTTTAGCCCGTTCCGGTCGTATCCCCCTCCCCGTTTGGATCTTATTCGCGTTCCCAGCTAAATTTACGGCCGGCGCGCGGCCCTACTTTTTCAGATACGAGTCCCGGGGAGGAGCGTTGTCGCGGAAACGAGAGTAGGTAACGCTAAATATATGCGTCGCGTCGTTTTTTGCCGTTTTTTTTCTAAATTTCCAGTTTTAGCCCTTTTCGACACTTCTACAATCCCAGTTGATGACTTATTCGCGTCCCCCTCTACATTTACTCGACCACCGTCGAGTAGGTGTTACTATATACAGGCATCGAAATGTATGCGTCGAAGGTTCCTTTTTTTTTCTCGAATATCGCGTTCTGAACTCAGTAGGTAGGTAGATAGGTAGCACGGCCGCCGGAATTTCTTTTTCACTTTTTTCTTTATTATTACTTTTCGATTTCACTTCAGCCTTATCATATTATAACGAACATTTTACGATTTTTTCGAGTTTCACCGTCGAAGACTTATTCGCGTTCCCCGCCAAATGTATAAGTCAGTACTTCACTCGAGTTGAGTGCCGCGCAGGAGATCGGAGAGCGGACAGTGTCGTTATTACTATATACGGAAATGAAAATATGCGACGAAAAGTTTCGATTTTTTTTTCACGTTTTTTTTTTCGTCATATAAATATGATGAACGGAAACGTTTCCTTGTTTTTCGGAGGATCATGGGGAAACAAAATCCCAATCAGCTTATCGAGTTTCGCTTCTAAATCGCTCTACTACCTACTATAAACGACAAAAACTATTAAACGTGGCCGACTATATTAGGACTAGCACGGGCGCCCGAAATGTAATTATCTATTTATATACATTTGATTTACGTCATTTGGCGTTTTCATGCCTTGACCCGGACGTCGCACTATCCGACGAAGTCAGATTGCCTACCAGGGTTGCTACGTCCAACGTCGAGGAAGGTGACTGAACTGTTAGACACCAAAACATTTACCAATTTTTTTTCACGTGACCTTTTACTTAATTTTGCGTCAGAAGTCACACGTTGTCCGCTATCCGAGGCTAGACCCTAGATCCTGCTAGACCCCAAAACATATTTTTGCGTAATTACGTCGAGGAAGGTGACTCGGTAGTCGGATTGCTTACGAAATGTTTTGAATTTTTTTTCACGTATTTCATTACTTAATTTTGCATTGTCGGTGACTGCAATGGACGCTGTCCCGGCCGCACATTGCCTACCCGGATAACATGGATGACTGACCTGCTAGGCACCAAAAAATCAGATGGTGGCTATATGATTTGAATGGACAAGCGAAATATTTTGAATTTTCTTCACGTAATTTATCCTTGAATTTTGCGTTTTCGGTAACAGTAATGAACGTCGTCCGCGATTTGACGCAGTCGGATTGCATACCTTATGACGTGACCCGGCCGTCGCACATTGTCTTAAAGGGTGACTACGATCAAAGTCGAGGAACGTGACTGACCCGCTAGACCCCAAATACTATTACTACGGCGAACGTCACTCTATTTGAAAGAACTGCTAGACACCCACAAAAATTACTATATTATTTTTTTATCAAATTTTGAATTTCCGGCAGCATTTAAGAACGTTGTCGGCTAACATTGTTGCTTAAACGTAAAACGGGCTACCACGTCGAACCGCGGTGATCCTAACCCTTATTACACACGGACCGGCTCGAGAACAACGACCCGATCAGATTTAGTTAATTTTTCGTTTTCGGGGACAGTAATGAACGGTGTCCGCGATTCGACGCAGTCGGATCGCATACCTGTTGACGTGACCCGCGGCCGTCACACATTGTCCGCTTTTACTACGGCGAACATCATTTCGAGGTGACTGACCTGCTAGACACCCACGGAAATACGACCAACTTCGAGGATGTGACTGACCTGCTAGACCCCAAAACATATATTCACGTAAATTATATAGCTGATCCTGATGACACGAACCTGATAGACTCCAAAAAAAACAGACGGTTGCTATAAGATTTTTATGGACGCCAGATATATTTAGAATTTTACTCACGTAATTTATTCTTTAATTTTGCGTTTTCGGTAACAGTAATGAACGTCGTCTGTGAATCGACGCAGTAGGATAGCATACGTGATGACGAGGCCCAGCCGTCGTATATTGTCGGATTGGCTTTAAGGGTGACTACGACCAAGGTCGAGGCAGTCACGTTCCTGCTAGACCCCAAAAAAATCGCAGCGGCTATGTGATAATTGAATTTTTTTACGTCATTAACATAAGTAAAAAATGTTGACAGCTATCCGGTTAACTTATCCACTGGTAACCTAATCCACTATCTAACATCCACCAATATAACATCCTTATCACAAATCCACTATCCTTATCACTATTTTTTATCACAAATCCGCGGCCGTCACACATTTTCCGCTATTACTACGGCGAACATCATTTCGAGGTGACTGACCTGCTAGACACCCACGAAAATACGACCAACTTCGAGGAGGTGACTGACCTGCTAGACCCCAAAAGATATATTCACGTAAATTATATAGCTGATGTACCGGTTCGTGTACCGGTCGTCACGTTGTCTACCCGGGTGACTACGTCCAACATCGAGTCGGAATGCCTACCTGGATAACATAGATGTGTGACCTGCTAGACACCAAAAAAACAGACGGTTGCTATAAGATATTTATGGACGCCAGAAATATTTAGAATTTTCTTCACGTAATTTATTCTTTAATTTTGCGTTTTCGGTAACAGTAATGAACGTCGTCCGCGATTCGACGCAGTCGGATAGCATATGTGATGACGAGGCCCAGCCGTCGTATATTGTCGGATTGGCTTTAAGGGTGACTACGACCAAAGTCGAGGAACGTGACTGCCTGCTAGACCCCAAAAAAATCGCAGCGGCTATGTAATATTTGAATTTTTTTACGTCATTAACATAAGTAAAAAATTTTGACAGCTATCCGGTTAACTTATCCACTGGTAACCTAATCCACCATCTAACATCCACCAATATAACATCCTTATCACAAATCCACTATCCTTATCACTAATCCACTATCTTTATCACAAATCCAATATCCTTATCACTATTTTTTTATCACAAAACCACTCTCCTTATCATAAATCCAATATCATTATCACTATTTTTTATCACTAATCCAATGTCCTTATCACCAGCGCTCTACATCACCCACGACCGCATCACGACTCACGAGACCACCGTTGCTTTCGAAATCGAAAACACTCATGACCCACACCCGGGGGTTTGGGGGTGTCCCCCAGCGACGCTCGGAGAGCTAGTCTCTATACTATAAAGCAAGAAACCGAGGGCGCCCCCCATGCGTTAAATCCGAACCATCGTAAGAGAGAGCCAATGAGAAAATTCAATTTCCCCGGAGGGCGGTTTCCTGGCGGCGGCGGAGCCGTCGCTGCGTAATCAGCCTTTCTTATCACTGTTTCGAGATTTTTTCGAAATTTTTCGAGTTTTTCGAGTTTTACCCCCTCGGGGGGCCCGGGGTCTCCCCGCTGTGACCTTATTCGCGTTCCCCGCTAGATTTACAGGCCGTGCGCGGCCGTATTTTCTTCCCGGCGGGCCCGCGGCGGCCGATCTCGCGCGCGATACGAGTGCCGCCGTCGCGCGCGTTTTTCGCCGTGTTTTCGAAATATCGAGTTTTGCCCCCCTCGGGGGCCCCGGGCGTCCCCGTTTGCGTTATATTCGCACTCCTCGCTATATTTGTAGCCGGCGCGCTATCCTACTTTTTCAAAAATGAGGCCCCTCATCCGACTAGACAGTCGCCGACGCCGCGGCGTCGTCACGATTTCGACGGTTTTTCCGACTTTTTCCAACAGAGTCGCGTTTCGCTTCGTTTGTAGACTTTTCTTCTCCCCGCCGAAGACGTATTCGAGTTCCCCGCTAAATTTATAGCCGGCCCGCAGTCCTACTTTTTCAAAAACGAGTCCCGGGGAGGAGCGGCGACGCGCAAACGAGAGTAGGTACCGAGTGGGTACGTCGTGTGTGTGCTATATACAGGCATAAATACATGCGTCTCGACGTCCGATTTTTTTCGCGAATCCCACCGAATCTCGAATTTTACCCCCCTCGGGGGCCTCGGGTCTCCCCGTTTGCGTCTTATTCGCGTTCCTCGCTAAATTTGTAGTCGGCGAGCTGTCCTACTTTTTCAAAAACGAGTCCCGGGGAGGAGCGGCGTCGCGGAAACGAGAGTAGGTACCGAGTAGGTACATTTTGGGTATCGCTATATACAGGCATAAATACATGCGTCCCGACGATCGATTTTTTTCGCGAATCTCACCGAATCGAACTTCCGAAGCCGGTCGTCCCCTTACCGACGCGTTCGACCCCCCCGCTCGGACGCCATTTGACGGACGTGGACGCCGCTTTCCAGTTTCGGGTGCACGGCGACGCGGCTTAATAGTCATAGATTTGACACGATATTTCATCTGAGTAGGTAGTCGATAGGTTAGGGCGCTAGGTCATGTAACTTGGAGTCGTGGGTTCGATACCGTCCCCCGGCGATATCGAAGATTTGCGGCGGCCGTGATAATCTTGAGTTTTTTTTCGCGTTTTTTTTTTTCGTCTTTTCTCCATCAGTTCCGTATTATCATATTTAAATAGTCCCCCCTCATAGTCGGGGTACTTTTGACCCCCCCCCCCAATCAAATTTTTTTGGCCGAGCATAACTTAGCCGGGGATCGTCGTAGCCGTATTTTGTAAACGGCTATGGGTTGTGGTAGACCACGCGCATACCATATCAAAAATTACCCCCCTCCTTTTTTTGATTTAAGTATATCTCTGTCACGTTTCGACTTGGGTCCCCCGTTTTACCACCAAAATTTACGTTTCAAGACCCTCTAAATAGTCCCCCCTAGTCGGGGTACTTTTGACCCCCTCTCAAATTTTTCGGTGACAGTTATGAACGCCGTCCGCGATTCGACGCGATAATAATAACTAACTTACATTTATGCTTTGTCGTAGGTACCTATTAAATATATCACAGTTTGTTTGAGGTTGAGTTGTTGGTAATATTATGAATAACATATTGATTTATATATATATATATATTATGTGCTATTTATTATATACATGTATCTTTATACCTATTGATATATTTATATAATAACATTTTATAAAAATATATATATATTATACTATGTAGTAGGTACTTAATGTATTACAGTTTTTAGGTGAGTCAAATTATGTATATTAAAAATATAATCTAATGTGTTTAATTAAATTATATGACTATGCTATAACTATTTAATAAATAATAATAATAATAAATATTTAGTTAACACTGCTACAGATTATAAATACTATTTGATATAATATTTATAAACTAATAGATCTAATTGAAATGATTAAATTCTGGTAGTTAAATTGTACAATTATTATAATATACCTAACTACTCTCTTTGATATTATTTATATGGATAGGTTTGATCGTTTGATGTAGTAGATATTTAATATATAACTTAACGTGTTTAAATATTACTATACTTATTAAACTATTAATAAATAATAATAATAAATATTTAATTTACACTTGATTTTATCCAACGCACATATATGTTTCCTTTATACTTCAATAAACAATAGTGCAAGTACAATATAACTACTAACCTATTTACATGTATACTTTGTAGTAGGTACCTACTTAATATATCACAGTTTGGTTGAGGTACGATACAAATACTGCTGCAGATAGTATATAATACTCTGATAGTTAAATTGTATTTGACATAATTTGTTATTGCTCAAAATATAGGTAGGTCTATAGTGTATATTAATTTAATTATGAGTTTCAAATTAATAAATTATGAATAACAAATTGATATATATATACATTATGTACTATTTATTATATAGATGTATGTTTATACCTAATGATATATTTATATAATTTAAGCATAATATTATGTATGTACAAAGTGAAATCAGTACATATTTTGGTCCATTGGTCTAAAAGTTTAAATGAAGTACTATTTACTATTAATTATATCATTGGTATTGGTTGGTATTGGTATTGGTATATAAAATATGTCTTTTTCTAATAGTTTGCATTGTGTGTTAAACGGTATAGTGTTATAATATATGAACTGGGCATATTGCAATATGTAAAAATTTAATTAGAAAAAGTAACAGTGAAATTGGTAAATAAGGTAGTTGGTCATAGGTTAGTACTCCATGAGTAGGTACATAACATTGATGGACTAATAGAGAGTAACTAAGTATTGGAAACAGAGGATTTCACTTCTAAGTATATAATAACAAATTATAAATATATATATATATATAATATACTATGTAGTAGGTACTACATTTTTAGGTGATATTAAAAATATGAATTATATGAATTTAGTCATATCATATGACTATACTATAAGTATTTAATAAATATTTATTTATAATAAGTATTTAGTTAATACTTGACACATTTACCATGAACAACGCACCTATATTTTTCAAATAGTATATAATACTCTGATGGTTCAATTGTATAATGATATGACATAATTTGATATTACTCAATATAATATAGGTCTATGGTCTATCACGTATATTTATTTATTTAATATCAAATGTAATAATTTATGAATAATAAATTGATATATATATTATGTACCTACATAATATGACTAATGTATTTTATAGATGTACCTATGTATATACATAATAGTATAGTTATATAATTTAAGCATATTATATGTATGTACATGAATTAATAGTGATATTAGTATACATTTTCGTTCATTGGGCCAAAAATATAAATAAAGTACCTACACATAATATTATAAAAATTATTTCAGTTAACATATTATTGGTACCTATATAGTAAGTAGATGAATTGATAGTGAAATAAAATTAGTAAATAAAGTAGTTGGGCACAGGTACTCCAATGGTATATAATATACTATGTAGTAGGTACTTAATGTATTACAGTTTTTAGGTGAGTCAAATTATGTAGGTAAATTTGTATAATGATATGACTAAACTATACGATACTATCTACATAATATGCCCGTTAATATACGCGACATTATGCGAGTGGGCCGTGGAGCGTGATGGAGTGAGTGCGGGGGGGGGGGAAACTTTGTCGACGCGAAGCGCGCCCGTTTCGACCTGCCTCTTGTGATCGGCGCTCGTACAACGCACATCGACTCTCACGGAAAAGCCAAATACGTTTCGTGTTATTTAACATTCAGTGTTTTTCTTTGAGTTTTGTTGTCTTTTGGGCGCTTTTCACATACCCGGTGAGTACAACTTCTATAATAATATCTACTACTATATAATATTCAGATAAACTACTGATTCTATATGTTTGCACCAGCTACAGACATCATGTACATAAATGTACTTTGAATACCTATAACTTTTTTATATCCGCATTCGTATTAGTTGTGTATTATCCAGTCGCTGTAGTCGATGTTTAAGTCCGTTGGCTGTTTCTTCGCGTTACCATTGCGGTACCTACGTGTTTTATCGCTTTACATTTTGCGTTAACACTTAACAGTTAATTGTGCAATTACGAGCTGGGTATGTTATTTTTCGTATTTTTCTATTTTTTATGTACATCACGTAAGCCGGTGTGTACCTATTAATTCTAAAAATAACACGTGAGTCTCATACCTCACCGCTGATAACAATAACTGATACCTACAACAGACAACAGTCGTTGTATTCGATTGCAACGTTTTTTTTTTTATGACGAGTTTTTCATATTTAGTATTCACTTTTTACTTATTATTACTATAACCTGTTCGTGATGCTTTTAGGCTATTCAAAATGGTCAAACGATGTGTGCTATGCGGAATTGTGGAGAAAACATTATCGATGTTTCCGTACACAAGTAATTCACCCAACACGTACCAATACCTACTTATCAATATATTATAATAAATTATGTGTCGCCTTAGATTTCCAACTGCCGTATACCGTATACAGTTACTGTTGGCGCGACTTTTAACAAACGTTTACATAATACGGGAGACATTGGTTCTAAAACCATGTTGGTGCGTGGAAACAAAACCACAACCAGCTGACCGAGTTCCGTTTCCATATCGTTGCGCCTTCGGCAATGCAACGCTGAAATTCTTGATGGAAATACAGTATGCTATTATTTCAGGACACCTTCATTTATTCGTAAGTGATTACGGGCCTTATCAGTAATTTTTGGGCACGGTAAAAATACTATTTTCATTTTCGACCCGGCTTCGGAGTGGTGGATCTTTTATCTGACGTTTAGTCGGATTGCTTACGCATTTAACGATGTTATCATCAATCAAGGTGGTGACTGACTTGCTAGACACTCAACAGATCACGGCGGCACGATTCCCTCGAACCGGCCGTCACACATCGTCAAGTTGTCTACCCGGGTGACTACGACCAACATCAAGTCGATCGACACCGCGGAGAACGCCGCCGTCGTGCGTCGTGTCGCTTTTACTATAACATACAGGCTTCAATACAGCCCCCCCCAAATGATTTTAATTTTTTTTCACGTAATTTCTTCTTTATTTTTGCGTTTTCGGTAACAGTAATGAACGTGCCCCCGCCTTCGCACATTGTCCGCTATCCGACGGGGTCGGATTGACTACCGGATAACATAGATGACTGACCTGCTAGACACCCAAAAAAAGGCGGTGGCTATATGATATGCATGGACGCCCGAAATATTTCTTCTTTATTTTTGCGTGTTCGGTAACAGTAATGAACGTGATGACGTTCATCAGTCGTCGCACATTATCCGCTATCCGACGAAGTCGGATTGCCTACCAGGGTGACTACGACCTACGTAGAGGAAGGTGACTGACCTGCTAGACTCCAAAACATATTTTCACGTAAATTATACACCCAATCCTCGAACCGGCCGTCACACGTCGTCACGTTGTCTACCAGGTGACAACGTCTCACATCGATTCGGATTGCCTACCAGGGTGACTACGACATACGTAGAGGAAGGTGACTGACCTGCTAGACTCCAAAACATATTTTCACGTAAATTATACACCCAATCCTCGAACCGGCCGTCACACGTCGTCACGTTGTCTACCAGGTGACTACGTCTCACATCGAGTCGGATTGCCTACCAGGGTGACTACGACCTACGTAGAGGAAGGTGACTGACCTGCTAGAAACCAAAACATATTTTCACGTGAATTATACACCCAATACAATCGAACCGGCCGTCACACGTCGTCATGTTGTCTACCGTGACTACGTCTCACATCGAGTCGGATTGCCTACCCGGATAACAATTTTTTTTCACGTAATTTATTCTGTAATGGACGCTGTGATACTTGATGACGTTCATCAGCAATCGCATATTTACCAAGGTGTTTTCGACCAACGTAGAGGAAGGTGACTGACCTGCTAGACCCCAAAACATGTTTTCACATAAATTATATAGCCGATGCATCGAATCGGTTGTCACGTTGTCTACCCGGGTGACTACGTCCAACATCGAGGAATTTGACTGACATGCTAGACCCCCAAGAAAAGACTTTGACAGGTATCCGGTTAACTAATCCACTATCCTTATCACGAATCCTCCATCCTTATCACACATCCACTTTTCTTATCACAAATCCAATATCCTTATCATAAATTGTTATCACAAATCCACCATGCTTATCACTTATCTACAATCCTTATCAATAATCCACTATCCTTATCACAAATCCAGTTTCCTCATTACTAATTTATACCACAAATCCTTATCACTAGACCTTCATTCCACCCATTAACCGTCCAGCTCGAGACTGGCGACTGGCGACGGCGGCTATATGATTTGCATGGACGTCCGAAATTTTTTAAATACTTTTCAAGTAATTTATTACTTTTTTTGCTTTTTCGGTAACAGTAATGAACGTCGTCCGCGATTCGACGCAGTCGGATTGCATACGTGATGACGTTCCCCAGCCGTCGAGTATTGTCGGATTGCCTTCCAGGGTGACTACGACCAAAGTCGAGGAAGGTGACTGACCCGCTAGACCCCAAATACTATTACTACGGCGAACGTCATTCGAGGTGACTGACCTGCTAGATACCCACAAAAATACAACGACGATTTATAATTTTTTTACGGAATTTTGAATTTCCGGCTGCAGTAAAGAACGTTGTCGTCGAACGTTGTTGCTTACCGGGGGGGCTACCACGCCAAACCACGGTGGACCTAACCTTATCAGAGTTCCTTATCACACACCGACCAGCTCGAGACTGACGACCAGACCAACAGACCACTGCATCTTCCGAAATCGAAAACACTCATGACCGACACCCGGTGGTCTGGGGGTATCCCCCAGCGACGCTCGGAGAGCTAGTACTATATAAAACGAAAACCCGTGTGGCGCTTCCTATGCGTTAAATCGGCACTTTATAGGGAACCCTCCAATGAGAAAATTCAATTTCCCCGGAGGGCGGTCTCCCGGCGGCGGCGGAGCCGTCGCAGCGTTATCACTCCTCTTATCGCTTTTCACCGTTTTTCTCGAAATTCAGGATTTTTTTTCAACATTTTCGACTCTTGCCCCCCCGCGCCGCTTCGGGGCGCCCCGTTCGGACCTTATTCGCGTTCCCCGCTAAATTTACTATTGTGAGTACGCCGTACTTTTTTCCCGGCGGGTCATTCGCGGCGGATATCACGTGCGAACCGAGCGCCGCCGTCGCGTGCGTTTTTTGCCGTTTTTATTTCGAAAATTCGATTTTACCACCCTCGCGGGCCTCGGACGGCCCCGTTCGGACCTTATTCGCGTTCCTCGGTAAATTTATAGTCGGCGCGCGGCCCTACTTTTTTCCCGGCGGGCCCGCGGCGGCGGATGTCCCGTGCGATACGAGCGCCGCCGTCGCGCGCGTTTTTTGCATTTTTTTTCGAAAATTCGAGTTTTAGGCGTTTTAGGGCTTATCGACCTCCCCGTTTGGATCTTATTCGCGTTCCCCGCTAAATTTAACGTCGAAACGTGGCCCTATTTTTTCAAAAACGAGTCCCCCGGCGGACGAGTCGATCGCCGAGGGCGCCGCGTCGTCGCCGTTTCGACGGTTTTCTCGACTTAAGAGACGCGGCTTAAGAGTCATACATTTGACTCAGATTTTCATCTCAGTAGGTGGCTAGGTTGGTTAGGCGTGAGGACAGGTGACTCGAGGGTTGTGGTTTCGAAGCCGCCGCCCGAAAATCGATATCTTGCGGCAGCCGTGATAAATAGAATTTTTTTTTTCGTCATATTAATTATTATTAACGAAATTGTTGCGATTTTTTTTCAAAATTCGCGTTATTATATTAAATATATCGGTATTTATATATATTATAATTCGCTTAACTATATTTATTTTGCAAAAAAATATTAACATATAATAAATTAATATATTAAATAATAATAATAATTAGCATTTAATTTATACTTGATTTTACCGTGACCAACGCACCTATATGTTTGTTTTATAAATACAATATAATATAACTAAAATATATGACATATATTGTAGTACCTACTTGATATATTACGGTTTTTAAGTGATTCCGATTTGGTTAAATATTGTTTAATACGATATTAATAAACTAATAGATCTAAAAGAACTGATTAAACTCTGTCATTTAAGTAGTACGACTATATTATGACTGCTCTTTTTGCCGTTTTTTTTCGAAAATTCGAGTTTTAGCCCCTTTCGGCCGTATCACCCTCCCCGTCGACGACTTTTTCGCGTTCCCCGCTAAATTTATAACTGTCGCGTGGCCCTACATTTTCAAAAACGAGTCCCGGGGTGGAGCGGCGTCGCGGAAAAGAGAGTAGGTACCGATTACGTATCGCTATATACAGGCATAAATACATGAGTCTCGAGGTTCGATTTTTTTTTGCAATTCTCGCGTTTTATACGTCTTAGGGCCGCGGAGCCAGTAGTCCGCTTCCCAAAGCGGTCGGATCGCCCGCTACGACACCCTTTGCCGGCCGTCCAAACGGCGTTCGCTTTGCGCGAGCACGGCGACGCGGCTTAAGAGTCATACATTTGACTCAGAATTACATCTCAGTAGGTGGCTAGGTTGGTTAGGCGTTAGGATAGGTGACTCGAGGGTCGTGGTTTCGAACCCGCCGCCTGAAAAACTGTAATTTGCGGCGGCCGTGATAAATGGAATTTTTTTTTTCGTGGTTTTTTTTTTCGTCACATTAATTATTTTTAACGAAAGTGTTTCGATTTTTTTCAAAATTCGCATTATTATATTAAATATATCGGTATTTATATATATTATAATTCGCTTAACTATATTTATTTTGCAAAAAAATATTAATATATAAGAAATTAATATATTAAATAATAATAATAATTAGCATTTAATTAATACTTGATTTTAACGTGACCAACGCACCTATATGTTTGTTTTATAAATACAATATAATATAACTAACCTATATGACATATATTGTAGTACCTACTTGATAAATTACGGTTTTTAAGTGATTCCGATTTGGTTAAATATTGTTTAATACGATATTAATAAACTAATAGATCCAAAAGAACTGATTAAACTCTGGCATTTAAGTAGTACGACCATAGGCGCACATAGGGGGGTGCTTGGGGGTGCTTAGCACTCCCAAGCTTCAAACTAGCACCCTCAATTTATTTCAGTATTTCACCTCTCATTTATAAATTATTGTGGTTTATTAGTTCGAAATTTTTCTTTCCATTACAAATATTGACAACTGTTTACGAATTCACGATTAAAACAGTATTGTGTGAATGCACGTTTCAATGTTTCAGTTTTTGTCAAAACATTAAACAATAAGCAGCAATCATATTATATCATATTATTATAGAAAATTATATTATCTTACGGTTCACGGTTGGGTACAAAATGTTCTATTTATAACTTTGGTTATTACTTGGTTTTTAATAATATATTTATTTATTCTGCGGGGCGCGGGCTACGCTGAATTGAATAAATTCGGAATGACAAATATTATTAAGAAGATGCCACACCTTCATGTGTGGTCTCCGTTATACAAATGTAAAACATAGACACATAGTAAAACGGCTTGGGCGGATAAGAACTACTCAGTTTATAGTTCAAGTAGTTATGCAACCTAATGTTCCTACTAGAAAGAGGAGAACATTGACTGTGCAACATTGTTTTTAATATTTCGATATCACAAATACGAAAAAAGTTCTTATAGTTTAAAAATGAAAAATTACCTAATTATTAGTTAATCGAAAATATAAAAACAATGTTACACAGAAAATTTTCTCATTTTTATAGTGTGGAAATTTAGTTTCTTAGCTTAGAGTACAGCCTGAGTGGTTTTTATACAGTTAATTATTCCTATGTTGTACACTTGTACCTACGTTTGTAATACGGATGCATCACATTTGGGTGTACTTAGCGTCTTCTTTACAATCATACAAACTATTTGATTCAAATACAAATTAAATCTAATGCAATGCAGTCTATTATAATATTAGGATTTAGGGGGGTGTGGGGGGCAAAGCCCCCCACGGATCTATGAACCATACATTATTCCAGCACCCCCTGTAACGGAGTAGCCATCACCACATAAAAACGGTCCTTTTCAGGACCACCAATCAGCGGACAGTATGCTAGCACAAGCCACACACACTAACGTTAGGGACAATAACTAAGCCCCAAGTAACAGCACAACAAAAACAATAAGAGTTACATATAGGGGAGAGTCAGACGAATCTAACGACACCTTCCCCAAGTCAATAACCCCAAAATTGAATAAACCACAGGACTTCCCGTACAACTAGTAAACACTACTATCGCGGCGGCAGCGAATAGTTTACTAGTCGGTACGGCAGACTGCTTATATACCGGACATTTCCACACCATCGACACAGCCAACCCGTTAACTGGTCAAAACAGGCCAAATACTTAGGCGTCACGATTGGACGTAAACTTACATTCAACCAACACATTCAAGACGTAACCAAAAAAGCTACCCGCGTCCGTGGTATGCTTTACCCCTTACTTAACCGTACTAGTCCCGTTCCGCTGAAAACAAAACTTAACATACTTAAACTCTACGTGACCCCTATACTTACATATGCTGGCTCTTCCTGGGCACCCTTTATCGGCCCCTCCCATTGGAGACGTATTGAATCCGTCCAAAACATCGGCATACGCACGATAACCGGTATGCCCACTATCGTTAGAAACTCGGTCCTTTTAAAATCAGCCAACTTCAAATCTATCCAAAATTCCATTTGCTCTCAATCAAAAACAATGTTCTACAATAACTCTTTTTCCGAATACGATCATATCCGCCTCTTGGGTAAAACCCACTCCCCTCCAACCACCAAACGTTTACTCAAACCATACCCATTAAATTGGACTGACTTACATAACTGAACCTACCAATCAACCCCAAAATCCATCCACTAGTAGAGGCACAAGCCTGGAATAGTAAACGGCATAGCCACCCCTCCCAAAGCAAAGCAAAGCCATCGACACAGTCTTCAATATCTCTTCATACCTTCAACAACTACAACAAAACGAAGAAACGAAGACCCGAAGACCCGAAGACCATCCAGCATAGCGATCCAGCTGAAACTACTAATTACACCGATACGGCGGCGAATACGTTCAACATCCGAGGCGGCAATCGACGAGCGCTGCGTTCCTGACCACCGCTACGAACGAAACCATCGACACAGCGACGAATACACTCGTTGTACGGGGCAGCAATCGACGACCACGGCGTATCCGTATTACGCTACGGACAACATCATCACCGTAGCGGCGAAGCGTCTATTGTACGACGCGGCAACCGACGAGTGGCATACTCCCATTCACACCACGGACGGAATCATACGCACCGCGGCGAAGATACTCGTCATACGAGGCGGCAATCGACGGGCATTCAGTTCCTGATTACCCCGTCGTCGACACAACAATATCGGCGAACACGCAAATCATCATCAGCGTTACGAACGCGTCCACGGTCGATCTATCAAAACGGTTCTTATCAGAACCAACAATCTAACCACCCACCCTCAGTGTGCCTGCTAAGGCATCACTGCGAGGCGTTATTACTCGAACACGACTTACCAAAGCCCGTGGGAGAGTGATTCCAACTCAATCCATTCATTGTTATATAATTACTCTTATATGAAGTTATAAATCCCCGACATTTGTAAATCACTTCGCACCTCTACAGGTCCGATACCGCCCGTTGCGACTCGCTTCTTTAAGCCAGTCGCTCGGCCCGGAAATTAAATACCTTCCCTTAAATATATAATATAATATATCTCAATAAATAAACGAAATCGTACATATAATATAGACACGCGTGCAATTATTTACGACAACGGGACGTCGGGAATCGACGGACCGTATCACCCCAAAATTCACACCCAATGTGCGCCTATGAGTACGACTATATTATGACTGCTCTTTTTGCCGTTTTTTTTCGAAAATTCGAGTTTTAGCCCCTTTCGGTCGTATCACCCTCCCCGTCGACGACTTATTCGCGTTCCCAGCTAAATTTATAACCGGCGCGTGGCCCTACATTTTCAAAAACGAGTCCCGAGGTGGAGCGGCGTCGCGGAAAAGAGAGTAGGTACCGATTACGTATCGCTATATACAGGCATAAATATAGGCGTCTCGAGGTTCGATTTTTTTTTGCAGTTCTGGCATTTTATACGTCCTAGGGCCGCGGAGCCGGTAGTCCGCTGCCCGACGCGGTCGGATCGCCCGCTACGACGCCCTTTGACTGACGACCAAATGGCGTTCGCCTTTCGCGGGGACGGCAACGCGGCTGAAGAGTCATAGAATTGACTATGATTTTCATCTCAGAAGGTGGCTAGGTTGGTTAGGCGTTAGGACAGGTGTCTCGAGGGTTGTGGGTTCGATCACGGCCGTCGGAATATCGATAATTTGCGGCGGCCGTGATAAATTGATTTTTTTTTTCGTCGTTTCGCTATCACTTCCGTCTTATCATTTTTAACGTAAATGTTCTGATTTTTTTCAAAATTCGAGTCTTAACGCCTCTACTGACTTCGGACCTCCCCGTTAAAGACTTATTCGCGTTCCCCGCTAAATTTATAGCCGGCGCGTGGCCCTACATTTTCACAGACGAGTCCCGGGAAAAAGTGGCGTCGCGGAAAAGAGAGTAGGTACCTTGTAAGTATCGCTATATACAGCAATAAATACATGCGTCGCGTCGTTTTTTGCCGTTTTTTTCTAAAATTCGTTTCTTGGCCCGTTTTAGTGGTATTACCTTTCCTGTTTGGATGTTATTGGCGTTCCCCGCTAAATTTATAAGCCGCCCGCGTCAGTACTTCGCTCGAGTCGGGTTCCGCGGAGGAGATCGGGCAGCGGACAGTGTTGTTATTACTATAAACGGAAATGAAAATGTGCGACGAAAAGTTCGATTTTTTGATTCAAGAAACATATGATATTTTACTGCTTACACGATCTACCCACAGAGTTGGTCTGTAGGTACCTGGTACATGCATATTATAATATATAAATTTATATTTATCAAGAGATGATACACGGTGGCTGGGTTGGTTTAGTTAAATTATATACTTTATAAAATATTATCCCAGCTCAAGTCCCGGACCGGACCGGAACAATTAAATACATTGTTTTAAGAAAAGAAACCGAAACCTATATTTTGATGTAGAGGTTTTTCCGTTTTTTTTGGTTCCAAAATCCAATAGATATTTCATCTGTGGTGTAAGTAGGTAATAAATAATTATTAGTAATAATAAATAATTATAAAATCGTAGACCTAAATTTTGGCGTAATGACGTCGAGGAAGGTGACTCGGTAGTCGGATTGCTTACGAAATGTTTTGAATTTTTTTTCACATAATTCATAACTTAATTTTGCGTTGTCGGTGACTGTAATGGACGCTGTCACGGCCGCACGTTGTCTACCCGGATAACATTGATGACTGACCTGCTAGACACCAACAAATCAGACGGTGGCTATATGATTTGCATGGACATCCAAAATATTATGAATTTTCTTCCCTTAATTTATTCTTTTTTTAATTTTGCGTTTTCGGTAACAGTAACGAACGTCGTCCGCTATTCGACGCAGTCGTATTGCATACGTGATGACGTACCCCAGCCGTCGAATATTGTCGGGCTGCCTTCCAGGGTGACTACGACCAAAGTCGATGAACGTGACTTTATATTATTTTTTATATGAGATTTTCATAATCATGGTAGATTCTATGTGCTGTAACGTCGAGTAAGGCGACCGACCTGGTAGACACCTAAACTAAAGGGCAGCTATAAAACTCGGCCGTCGCACATTGTCATATATCCTAGAAGTTTTACTAAGGCGGACGTCATTCGAGTTGACTGACCTGGTAGAGAGGAAAAAAATCGCGGCAACAATATGTTTTTTTACGGGATTTCGAATTTCCGGGGGCATTCGGCGAACGTTGTTGCTCACACGGGCTACCACGTGGAACCACGGTGGTGCAAATCTCATGACACAACGACCGGCTAGAGACCGACGACCAGATGATATTTTTACTTAATTATCCGTTTTCGGTGACAGTAATGAACGGTGTCCGCGATTCGACGCAGTCGGATTGCATACGTGATGACGTGACACGCGGCCATCACACATTATCCGACACCCACAAAAATACGAACAACGTCGAGGAAGGTGACTGACCTGCTAGACCCCAAAACATATTTTCACGTAAATTATATAGCCGATGACACGAACCGGTGGTCACGTTGTCTACCTCCAACATCGTGTCGGTTGCCTACAAGGATAACATAGATGGGTGACCTGCTAGACACCAAAATCAGACGGGGCTATATGATTTGCACGGACGCCCGAAATATTTTGAATTTTCTTCACGTAATTTATTCTTTAATTTTGCGTTTTCAAGGGTGACTACGACCAAAGTCGAGGAACGTGACTGACCCGCTAGACCCCAAATACTATTACTACGGCGAACGTCATTCTAGGTGACCGAACTGCTAGACACCCACAAAAATTACTATATTATTTTTTTACCAAATTTCGAATTTCTGGCGGCGTTGTCGAAAAGACTGCCCTGGCTACCACGGGCTACCACGTCGAACCACAGTGGTAATAGCCTTATCACACATCCTTATCACCATACCTCCTCATCACCCATACACCGTATCGGCTGAGACCCACGACCGCACCATGAGGTCAGCGCTGCTTCCGAAATCGACAACACTCAGGGATCGGTCACGGGGGTCTGGGGGTGTCCCCCAGCGACGCTCGGAGAGCTAGTCTCTATACTATAAAGCATGAACACGTGTGGCGCCGCCTATGCGTTAAATCCGAACTGCTTAGTGGACAATGGCGGGAAAACGCGGCGGCGGAGCCGTCGCTGCGTTATCACTCCTCCTTATCCCCACGGTTTTTCGGCCGTAACTCCGCAACGGTTGCTCCTAGAGGTCCGGGAAAAAAATTTTGCCCCCTCGACGCTGCCCTGGCTGCCCTGGCAAACCCGGACCCCCTATCCCCCCCAGGGGAGGAGTTCGGGTCCCCCGATAGGGACAGTAAAATCCGCATCGCCACACCGATAGGGACAGTAAAGGAACGAATGGTGGGAAATCGCGGCGGCGATTTGTTTTCAAAATGTTCGAGTTTTACCCCCCTCGGGGGCCCCGGAAGGTCCCGTTCGGACCTTATTCGCGTTACTCGGTAAATTTATAGTCGGCGCGCGGCCCTACTTTTGGCCCGGCGGGCCCGCGGCGGCGGACGTCGCGTGCGATACGACCGTCGCCGTCGCGCGCGTTTTTTGCCGTTTTTTTCGAAAATTCGAGTTTTAGGCGTTTTAGGGCGTATCGACCTCCCCGTTTCGATCTTATTCGCGTTCCCCGCTAAATTTTTATTCGGCGCGCGGCCCTTCTTTTTTATAATCCAGTCCCCCGGCGGACCAGTCGATCGCAGAGAGCGCGGCGTCGTCGCGATTTCGACGGTTTTTCCGACTTTTTCGACTAGAGTCGCGTTTAGCACCTCTACGAGACGTCCGACCTCCCCGTTCGAGACGTACTCGCGTTCCCCGCTAAATTTATAGCCGGCGCGAGGCCCTACTTTTTCAAAAACGAGTCCAGGGGAGGTTAAACGTGAGCGGAAACGAAAGTAGGTACCGTGTATGTATCGCTATATACAGGCATAAATACATGCGTCGCGTCGTTTTTTGCGGAGCCGTCGCGGTCGCTGCGTTATCACTCCTCCTTATCACTTTTCACGATTTTTTTTCAAAATTTTCGACTTTTACTCCCCTCGGGTCCTCGGGCGGCCCCGTTTGGACCTTATTCGCATTCCTCGCTAAATTTACTATTATAAGTCCGCCGTACTTTTTTCTCTGCGGGCCCTCCGCGGCGGATATCACGTGCGAACCGAGCGCCGCCGTCGCCCTCGTTTTTTGCCGTTTTTTTTCGAAAATTCGAGTTTTAGGCGTTTTGGGACGTATCGACCTCCCCGTTTGGACCTTATTCGCGTTCCTCGGTAAATTTACAGTCGGCGCGCGGCCCAACTTTTTTCCCGGGGGGCCAACGCGGCCGATGTGAAGTGTAATACGAGCGTCGCCATCGGGCGCGTTTTTTGCCGTTTTTTTCGAAAATTCGAGTTTTAGGCGTTTTAGGGCGTATCGACCTCCCCGTTTGGATGTTATTCGCGTTCCCCGCTAAATTTATAGTCGACGCCCGGCCCTACTTTTTCAAAAACGAGTCCCCCGGCGGACGATTGGATCGCCGAGAGCGCCGCGTCGTCGCGATTTCGACGGTTTTTTCCAACTTTTTCGACTAGAATCGCGTTTAGCACCTCTACGAGACGTCCGACCTGCCAGTCAGCGACGTATTCGAGTTCCACGCTAAATTTATAGCCGGCGCGCGGCCCTACGTTTTCAAAAACGAGCCCCGGGGAGGAGTGGCGTCGCGGAAACGAGAGTAGGTACCGAGTAGGTACCGCTATATACAGGCATAAATACATGCGTCTCGAGGTTCGATTTTTTTCTCAAATCTCGCATTTTATACGTCAGAGGGCGGCGGATCCGGAGGTCTGCTTGCCGAAGCGGTCGGATCGCCCGTGTTATATGCCCACCACTATAGAGACTATAGAGATGCTTGTTTTACAGAATATAATAACGCCTGTATGTAGGCGTCTTATCTTAGATATTTTGCTTATGCGCGACAAGACTATAGTATCGGTCCTGTCGGCAATTCAGTCTAGAACTCGACTCATTCGAGCTAAGTAGTGAGCTTGTAGTATAAATCATATTTTTTAAAACTAATAAAGTATAATATTCTCATATAAATCTAAAACGTGTATTCTTTTAATTAATAAACTATTAAACAACATTTGATTATCACCCGCTACACAGAGAACGGTTTCAACAAATTGACGTTTTCGGATACAACCAGAGACACAATATAAAATATTACAGAACATCACAGGCGTACGCAGTGGCGTTCATAACATTGGTGGCAGCGGTGGGATTTCAAACGCCTTTTGACGGCCGTCCAAACGGCGTTCGCCTTTCGCGTGCACGGCGACGTGGCTTAAGAGTCATAGATTTGACTCAGTATTTCATCTCGATAGGTGGCAAGGTAGGTTAGGCGCTAGGACAAGTGACTCGAGGGTCTTGGTTTCGAACCCGGCCGCCGGGATTTTCGATAATTTGCGGCGGCCGTGATAAATCTGAATTTTTTTTTCGTCGTTTCGCTATCACTTCGGTCTTATCGTATTTAACGAAAATGTTCGGTTTTTTTTTTTAAATTCGAATTTTACCGCCTCTACGGACTTCGAAGATTTATTCGCGTACCCCGTCAAAGCAGTCCTTGATACTATTTATTACTATTCACGGGCGTGAATATATGAGTCGAAGAGTTCGATTTTTTTTTTTTGCAATTTTTTTCAAAAATTCGAGTTTTAGCCCGTTTCGACACTTCTCCAATCCAAGTTGATGACTTATTCGCGTTCCCCTCTACATTTAATCGACCACCGTCGAGTAGGTGTTACTATATACAGGCATCGAAATGCATGCGTCGAAGGTTCCTTTTTTTCTCGAATATCGCGTTCTGAACTCAGTAGGTAAGTAGATAGGTAGCACGGCCGCCGTGACTGACCTGCTAGACACCAAAACATATACCAATTTTTTTGCACGTGACCTATTACTTAATTTTGCGTCAGAAGTCACACGTTGTCCGCTATCCGACGCTAGACCCTAGATCCTGCTAGACCCCAAAACATATTTTCGCGTAATTACGTCGAGGAAGGTGACTCGGTAGTAGGATTGCTTGCGAAATGTTTTGAATTTTTTTTTACGTATTTCATTACTTAATTTTTTACTTTTTTTTTTTTCGTTGCTATCACTTCCGTCTTATGGTATTTAACGAAAATGTTCGTTTTTTTTTAAAAATTCGAATTTTACCGCCTCTACGGACTTCGAAGACTTATTTGCGTTCCCCGTCAAAGCAGTCCTTGATACTATTTATTACTAAACACGGCTTGAATATATACGTCGAAGAGTTCGATTTTCTATTTTTGCAGTTTTTTTCAAAAATTCGAGTTTTAGCCCGTTTCGGTCGTATCGCCCTCCCCGTTTGGATCTTATTCGCGTTCCCCGTTAATTTTACAGCCGGTGCCCGGCTCTACTTTTTCAGATACGAGTCCCTGGAAGGAGCGACGTCGTGGAAACGAGAGTAGGTAACGCTAAATATATGCGTCGCGTCGGTAGGTAGATAGGTAGCACGGCCGCCGGAATTTTTTTTTCACTTTTTTCTATATTATTACTGTTCGTTTTCACTTCAGCCTTATCATATTATAACGAAGATTTTACGATTTTTTCGAGTATCACCGTCGAAGGCTTATTCGCGTTCCCCGCCAAATGTATAAGTCAGTGCTTCGCTCGAGTCGAGTGCCGCGGAGGAGATCGGAGAGCGGACAGTGTCGTTATTACTATAAACGGAAATGAAAATATGCGAAGAAAAGTTCGATTTTTTTTTTCGTCATATAAATATGATTAACGGAAACGTTTCCATGTTTTTCGGAGGATCATGGGGAAATAAAATCCGAATCAGCTTATCGAGTTTCGCTTCTAAATCGCTCTACTACCTACTATAAACGACAAAAACTATTAAACGTGGCCGCCCGACTTGCTAGACAATCAACAAATCACGGCGACTATATTAGGACTAGCACGGGCGCCCGAAATGTTATTATTTATATACATTTGATTTACGTCATTTGGCGTTTTCATGCCTTGACCCGGACGTCGCACTATCCGACGAAGTCAGATTGCCTACCAGGGTTGCTACGTCCAACGTCGAGGAAGGTGACTGACCTGCTAGACACCAAAACATTTACCAATTTTTTTGCACGTGACCTATTAATTAATTTTGCGTCAGAAGTCACACGTTGTCCGCTATCCGACGCTAGACCCTAGATCCTGCTAGATCCCAAAACATATTTTCGCGTAATTACGTCGAGGAAGGTGACTCGGTAGTCGGATTGCTTACGAAATGTTTTGAATTTTTTTTCACGTATTTCATTACTTAATTTTGCATTGTCGGTGACTGCAATGGACGCTGTCCCGGCCGCACATTGCCTACCCGGATGCGTATTTACGGATGCTACTCGAGACTGGCCAATAGATCCCAAATTCAGTTAGGGTTCGTAAAACAAATTTATTTTACGGATACTACTCGAGTCTGGCCACTATGCCACTGCGGTCTACCAAAATGGACGTGGTCTACCGTAATAATATTAAAGTAATAAAGTACAATAATATTAAAAGTATAACAAAGTATAATTTAAAGTATAAAAAAAATTTAATTTATTTTTATTACCCTGTGACCCACTTGGGGAGGTGTTGCACAGCAAGTCGGGGGATATTTTCGATTTGCGGAGCGGAGCGACGGCGCCGAGGAGTGTAGCGACGAGTGATGCTAGCACCGCATCAGTGTACGATGTTTTTTCAAATTTTTGGCTCGGTGCAACAAAAATGCAATTGATTGAAAAAACATCGTACAGTGATGCAGTGCTAGCGGCACTCGTCTCTACGCTCCTCGGCGCCGTCGCTCCGCTCCGCAAATCGAAAATATCCCCCAACTTGCTGTGCAACACCTCCCCAAGTGGGTCACAGGGTTGAGAAAATTGCATTTTTTTTCCCAGCTATATAGGTAGAACACATAACATTGATAGACCGCATACTATGCTCATGTTTATAGTTACGTAGCACACAAAACGGAGGTAGACCGCATATTGGGAGATAGCCCAGCTTCATATTGAACTTTATGAGTCTTTATTTGAGTATAGCGGTATATTACATAGTGGCCAGACTCGAGTAGTATCCGTAAAATAAATTTGTTTTACGAACCCTAACTGAATTTGGGATCTATTGGCCAGTCTCGAGTAGCATTCGTAAATACGCTACCCGGGTAACATAGATGACTGACCTGCTAGACACCAAAAAATCAGACGGTGGCTATATGATTTGAATGGACAAGCGAAATATTTTGAATTTTCTTCACGTAATCTATTCTTTAATTTTGCGTGTTCGGTAACAGTAATGAACGTCTTCCGCGATTCGACGCAGTCAGATTGCATACGTGATGACGTTCCCCAGCCGTCGAGTATTGTCGGATTGCCTTCCAGGGTGACTACGACCAAAGTCGTGGAAGGTGACTGACCCGCTAGACCCCAAATACTATTACTACGGCGAACGTCATTCGAGGTGACTGACCTGCTAGACACCCACAAAAATACAACGACGATTTATAATTTTTTTACGGAATTTTGAATTTCCGGCGGCAGTAAAGAACGTTGTTGCTTACCGTTCTACCACGTCGAACCACGGTAGTCCTAACCTTATCAGAGTTCCTTATCACACACCCACCAGCTCGAGACTGATGACCAGACCAACAGACCACTGCAGCTTCCGAAATCGAAAACACTCATGACCGACACCTGGGGGTCTGGGGGTATCCCCCAGCGACGCTCGGAGTCTCTATACTATAAAGCATGAACACGTGTGGCGCCGCCTATGTGTTAAATCTCAACTGCTATAGACGAGAATGGAGGGAAATTGCGTTATCACTCCTCCTTATCGCTTTTTAAAGTCCAGCCAGAAGACCCCCTACGGTCCCCACGGTTTTTCGGCCGTAACTCCGCAACGGTTGCTCCTAGAGTTCCGGGAAAAAAATTTTGCCCCCTCGACGCTACCCTAGCGGCTCTCGAGGGCGCCGACCAGCCCCCGCAAACCCGGACCCCCTATCCCCCCCGGGGGAGGAGTTCGGGTCCCCCGATAGGGACAGTAAAATCCGCACCGCCACACCGATAGGGACAGTAAAGGAACGAATGGCGGTTATCACTCCTCCTTATCGCTTTTCGCGGTTTCGACCGTCTTTCACGATTTGTTTTCAAAATGTTCGAGTTTTATCCCCCTCGGGGGCCCCGGAAGGTCCCGTTCGGACCTTATTCGCGTTCCACGCTAAATTTATAGCCGGCGCGCGGCAGTACTTTATCAAAAACGAGCCCCGGGGAGGAGTGGCGTCGCGGAAACGAGAGTAGGTACCGAGTAGGTACCGCTATATACAGGCATAAATACATGCGTCTCGAGGTTCGATTTTTTTCGCAAATCTCGCGTTTCATACGGCAGAGGGCGGCGGATCCGGAGGTCCGCTCGCCGAAGCGGTCGGATAGCCCGCTCAAACGCCTTTTGACGGCCGTCCAAACGGCGTTCGCCTTTTGCGTGCACGGCGACGTGGCTTAAGAGTCATACATTTGACTCTGAATTTCATATCAGTAGGTGGCTAGGTTGGTTAGGCATTAGGACAGGTTACTCGAGGGTCGTGGGTTCGAACCCGGCCGCCGGGATATTCGATAAATTGCGGCGGCCGTGATAAATCTGAATTTTTTTTTCACTTTATTTTTCGTCGTTTCGCTATCACTTCCGGCTTATCGTATTTAACTAAAATGTTCTGTTTTTTTTTTAAATTCGAATTTTGCCGCCTCTACGGACTTCGAAGACTTATTCGCGTTCCCCGTCAAAGCAGTCCTTGATACTATTTATTACTATACACGGGCGTGAATATATGCGTCGAAGAGTTCAATTTTATTTTTTTTGCAGTTTTTTTCAAAAATTCGAGTTTTAGCCCGTTTCGGTCGTATCGCCCTCCCCGTTTGGATCTTATTCGCGTTCCCCGCTAAATTTACAGCCGGCGCGCGGCCCTACTATTTCAGATACGAGTCCCGGGGAGGAGCGACGTCGCGGAAACGAGAGTAGGTAACGCTAAATATATGCGTCGCGTCGTTTTTTGTCGTTTTTTCTAAAATTCCAGTTTTAGCCCTTTTCGACACTTCTGCAATCCCAGTTGATGACTTATTCGCGTTCCCCTCTACATTTACTCGACCACCGTCGAGTAGGTGTTACTGTATACAGGCATCGAAATGCATGCGTCGAAGGTTCCTTTTTTTTCTCGAATATCGCGTTCTGAACTCAGTAGGTAGGTAGATAGGTAGCATGGCCGCCGTGACTGACCTGCTAGACACCAAAACATATACGCGGTATTCCACGCACCAACATGATGTTAGACCCGTGGTTACCAACATGATGTTAGACCCGTGGTCACCAATATTATGATAACGGTTCCAAGACTATGGTGGGATACAGTACGCGGGGTCGGCTTACACTCGAACTTAGGTGGAGTGGAGCCGCGGGGGGACAACTTTGGCGACGCGAAACGCACAACCTGCAGGACGCCTCAACTCGTGACCGGCGCTCTTGCAACGCACATCAACCCGGAAAAGCCCAATACAGTTATACGTTGTATTATATTATATTATTATAATATTCGGTGTTTTTCTCGGAGTTTTTGCTTTTTGCATTGGGCGCTTTTCACATACCGGTGAGTACGACTTTTATATCTCCTACAATAATAATAATATAATATATTAAGATAAACTACAGGTGTATTCATGGCAGCGTGTATCGCGAACGAACATATTTTCACCACGTTTTTCGTCATTCGTTTTCCGCGCGTTTCGTGTTTTTCGTACACCGCAAAATGTACTTTGAATACCTATAACGTTTTTTGTATCCGCATTCGTATTAGCTGTGAGAGGTGTAGACGCGTAAGTCCGTTGGCCGTTTCGGCGCGTTACCACGTGTTTTATCGCTTGGAATTTTGCGTTAATAAAAAGCTGGGTACCTATGTAATTTTTCTATTTTGTATGTACATCACGTAAGCCGGTGTGTACCTATTATTTCTAAAAATGACACACGAGTCGCCAAGTGTCTTACATCACCGCTGATAACGGACTGACACCGTCGTCCGTCATTATAATATTCGATTCTAACGAGTTTTTCATGTTATTTAGTATTTACTTTTTACTTATTATTAGGGATGAGAAGTTATAGGAGCTAAAATAGACAAAATATGCATGCAAATATGCAAGGAAAAATTATGATATATGCATAAAAAATTTAAAAATATGCAAAAAATATATTATAATATGCAATTTTTTCCATAAATAAAAACATGTTTAAAATAAATTAATATAAATAATATTCCATTAAATTTGTTTCTATTAAAATATAAATAATTTTTAACTGAGTGATAAAATAATTAATATAAAAATAAATATATAGTAAAAAAATCAATATAAAAATGATTGGTAAGTGTATTGAATATTGATTATATATTGATAGTCAGGTGATTTAATCTAAAAAAATAAAAATGCAATTTTATAAATTATAAGTTTTGTAATATACTAATATATTTGTTAATAATTTTTCAAACCTGTAAATTTGTTGCATTGAACCACCAAAGTTTTTTTAATATTTTCGACATCCAATCTCCGACGATTATCCGAAAGAATATTTTTGTATCGTGAAAAACTTCTTTCCACATCAGCTGATGTTATGGGGGCATACTTGAAGTAAATAAGATCATTTCCGGTTAAGTCTTCTGGCAATTCGTCCATAGAGGTGATTTCTCCATTTAAAATTTTTGAAATATTTCGTAAAATACTGAATCCAGTATTTTTTTCCAAAACATTATTTAGTTTTCGGTTTATTGCGTCGCCTACTTCACCAACTACGTCATTTAATTTATTTTTCACCGATTTAACGACAGATATTGAATCAATCAATGAAATATCCTGTCGTTCAAGTTGCGTGATTGTTGATGTTAAAAAACCATAATTTGAATGAATAAAAACCAAGTTAGCTTCTATAGAATTTTCACTTAAAATTTGTTTAGCTTCTTTAATAGAAACCGCATCATTTGAATCTAATTTTTGCAATACACCATGTATTTCTTTAAAATGTTGGCAGTAGTATGAAGCAGCATTGATCCATGTTCCCCAACGCGTAAGTATGGGTTCCGGTGGAAGCGGAATACCCGGAGCTTCGGTTTTAAATAAGATTGTGCGAGATGGAGCTTTTAAAAACACTTGTTTCACTCTAGATATTAACTTGTCTACACGAGGAAATTTACCTCGAATTTCTTCTGCAACTCTGTGCATACCGTGTGCCAAACAAGTGACATGCACCATTTTCGAATATAATGCTTTTATTGCTGTACCAGCTTTTTTCATGTATGGAGCGGCGTCACTCAGAAATAAAAGCACGTTATTGTGTTGTATACCGTCTGGCCACAAAAGGAACATAGAATTATCAAAGAGCTTTGCTATTGTTGAAAAGTTAACTTTTTCCAAAACTTCAGTTGTTAATAAAAATATTTCACCTGGCCCATCAATTAACAATGTTCCAACAATAACGTTGGCAATGAATCTACCTTCTACATCAGTAGTTTCATCTATAGACACCCAAATTTTTTTGTCAGAGATATGTTTTCTAATATTATTCATTGTTTCATTGTAACAATCAGTCACATACGTTTTTCGTAGTGCAGATTCGCTTGGAACATCATTAAGTGTATATTTTTCTAAAAATGATCGAAATTCAATATTGGTGATTTTATGTAAAGGTATATTAGCACATACCATAGCTTTACATAAATCTTTTGAAAAATGCGATTTTTTTGAATTACTTGATGTACTTGGTGTGAATAATTGTTGAGTTTGAAAATTTTGTTTACGGTTCAGCATTCGCTCATGTTTGGATGTTTTTAAATGCTGCGTAACGGTAAATCTTTTGTCAGAGTTAACTTTAACAGAGCAAATTTTACAAAATAAAATGTCACCATCTGTAGAAAAAACTTGTTCACCAAATTCTGTAATGTATTTCTTTATTCCATTCACTTTCGGCATTTTAAATTATGTTTCTAAACCAAACAAACACACGAACGAACATACGATTGTACAACAACGGTTGTCACTAGACTAATTGAATTAAAATAACTTAAAGACGTCAAACACTCACATATTATATTGATATTGATATATCTATAAACGATTAGAGTATACAACAACGGTTGTCACTAGTAGAGTCACTAGAGTAATAAACGATTAGATAAGATACTAATCCTAGATTTACTTTTATATACCTACCTACTATTAAATGTTACAATTCTACAATTTTCAAATTTGTTATCTTCATTTTTATTTTATTGATTATTGCAGACTACGAACACATACAATTCTATAAAATAATAAATTTTTCATGTCAGTTGTATTAAATTCCACATAATTTTACTAAATATGCATTTTTATGCACAAAAAAACATGAATATGCAACTTTTAAGAAAACTACCAATATATGCAAAAATATGCAAAATTTAAATACCAAATTTCGATTCATTAGGTTATAAAACAGATTTTTAGCTCACCTAGCTATAAATAGAAGATACAGAAAAAAATATGCAAATCCTATAACTTCTCATCCCTACTTATTATTATACTTGTAATATAGATTATTCAAAATGGTCAAACGCTGCGTCATCTGCGGAATTGTGGACAACATTGATGGCGTTTCAGTACACGGGTATTTACAATTATTTTACACATCACGTTGATGCATAGCAATGTAATAAAATCAATAATATATGTCACCTTTAGATTTCCAACAAACGACGTGCGTCGTGTTCAGTGGATGGCCTTTGTGGTGAACCACGGTTTTGGTGTGACCAACACATCGACGCTGTGTTCGAGGCATTTTGTCCGCGGTGTTGATTACGCTGCAGGAAATGCACAACGCCGACGTCTGCGGCACACGGCAGTGCCGTCTTTGGTGAGTGTATAGAAATCATAATATGTTCAATAAATATCATTTCATTGCAGTAAACCGTGACAGTTACACTTTGTCACTAATACTTTTGTGTACTCCGTGAGTTTAATGTACCTACTGTGTATATTAGCGACCTAACTTAATTTAATAACTCAACTCTATGACAATCAACGTTTTTGTTGCAACATAATACGTCATACAAGCTCACAAAAGGTACCTACTGTTTAATACACGATATCGAGTGAATTACATATAAATACAAAAGTCATGATATTACAATGATGTACAACACATTTTACAATATGGGAATTACTTAAATTTATCGTTTGTTTACTTTTATTCCATAGTATGTAATTATCAAAGAGTAGGATAACCTACGGTTTAAATTCCTTACATGCTTCATTATTAACTGTGCTCTTATTATATACTCTTATTATATTATATACATTGTTTCTGTACATAACCCTTTGTGAGTTGTATACTGGATAAGTATTTTATCATTTCACATATTGTCTTATTGTTAGCAATTTATACAACTAACTCTGTTTGTACTACAGTGTAACATATTTACTACTATATTCTTCTTTTTATTGTTGGAAGTTAAAATTCTGTATTAAATTACACTTTATTTTCATTCATTTTGTTAAAATAATAAACTGTATATCCACTCCTACGAAATAGGTAGTGCAAGTCACAGTTAACTCTCTGTTGGGTATTTACAACCAATGAACAAAATAATACTACTATTACTACTACTTACTACTGACCTAGGTATACTCTCCTTTGTTTGTAAGTTGTGTACTAGATAGGCATTTTATCATTTAACATGTGGTACTCTTAGAAATGTTTTTATTATTTCAAAAGTTAATACAATAGATTTGTTTACGTTTATTCCGTGTTAATATTCACGGTGATCTTAGATACATAGATATTATATAAATTGTTTCTGTACATAACTTAGGTTACTCTGCTATACCTACTTATACTTTACAATACTGTACTGGCTCGGTACAACATTCTTGAAAACTAAATGTCTATTTTATCATAAGAATTCCATTCAGCTTATTATATTCTAATTGTATGTATAAAAAGCAAATTGTAGAATAACTTGAACGACATTCAATTGTGTTGCCACTGTTTCAGATTTCAATTGCATAACAAACGCTGGGTCAAGCTCATGCATTGACTAAAATTTGATACCTAGATTAACTTACAACTATACTTATATATCAACTTTGACCTAAACAGGATACTTCACGTTTTGCTATATAAATTAACATTTTCTTAATGTTACTACTACACAAAGTAGGTATTACTGGACTCTTCAATAAACTCTCCTTTTTTTGTGAATTGTGTAGGTACTGGATAAGTGTTTTATCGTTGTGTTCATCACTTTCTTTACTGTATTTATACAACTAACTTCATTTGTAACACTGTGTAACATATTATTTACTACTGATGTGTGTTATTTGATACAAAGTGGTGATAGATATAGGTGTACTTGATTTTATCACATTGAAGACCTTGTATGATTTTATTAGTGTAACAAAAACCTTACATTCAACTTATCATATAATAATTTCATATAAATGCACTATGAGTACATACACTTACCGTTGTGTATGAACACACAACCATTAAAAGTTCAACTCATTGTATTTTAACTTATGGGTATTCACAACACAACCAATGAACAAAATACTTAAACATTTTCTTACATCTTACTACTACTGCTACCATTACTTACAACTGACCTAGGTCATTTGTAAGTTGTGTACTAGATATGTAGTACTCTTAGAAATAACACTTACTGTTATACAGTGCAATACGTTTTTACAATGTTTCCAAGTTATTGTTGTTAGAAAGATTATAACTATGCATGAATGTGCAACCAATTATACATTCCTATGTGAATTTCTTTGTTTTTTGATTGGCTCTTGATTTTAAAGTTAAAATTCAGTTTATCTGTTAACTACAATGACAATTTTAGATTATACTACAATGTAAAAGATTGTACCTACCTATTAAGGTTAGGTTAAGCTTTGAGTATTGATTTGACGTTCAATGCACAAAAAAATATTTGATATTTAATATTGTACCTACTATAAACTCAAGTTATAACTATCAAGTTATTGTGGTTGGATTTAATAGTTCATTCAACCAAATATATGTGTTTTATCATAGTGTTCAATACATTGTTTACTTTATTTATAGTGGTGATAGATATAGGTGTACTTGATCTTATCACATTGCAGACTCTTTGAAATTAGTGTAACATAAACCTTACATTCAACTTATCCTATAAGAATTTCATATAAATGCACTTATTGCATATGAGTATAAACGGTATAACACATGAGCACATTACACCTAACCAATACAAGATTATATTAAATATATATGAACACACAAACACTAAAAGTTCAACTCACCGTATTTTAACTTTTATTATGAGTATTTACCAACCAATGAACAAAATACTTATACTTATATTTACTACTGACTCAGGTCTAATCTCCTTTAATTGTAAGTTAGACATGTTTATGACATTTAAATGCCCATATAATTTCATAGAAATGCACTTAACCATGCTACATTACCAAATAAACCATCATAGATTACCTATGTTTACATAACTGATATTGTATACTTAACATTGTGTGCATACAGTCGAGTGAAAGTACTCATATACACTCTACTGTTAGTTTTTATTAGACGTTGTTACTAATACGTTAGTGCAGCAGTTCTCTTTGAGTATGGATTTTGACGTTCAATGCACAAACATAAAATTATATATTTAATTATTTAGAATTATAAAAAACCTTAATATTGTACCTATTCTAAACTGGAACTAACTTTTAGGTACTTGGTGATGACGCGGATGGAGAGGAGGACGTGGAAGGAGTGGTGGTCCAGATGGACGTAGTGGAAGGAGTGGTGGTCCAGATGGACGTAGTGGAAGGAGTGGAGGTCCAGAGAGAGGACGTGGACGTGGTCGACCGTCAGGTGGAGGGAAATGGGGAAGTGGAAGTGGCAGAAGTCCAGATGGATGGGATTGTGGACGTGGAGTACGTGGAAGTGGAAGTGGCAGATGGGGTGGAAATGGTCGACGACGGGGTGGAGGAAGTGGAAGTGGCCGACGACGGGGTGGAGGACGACTACCCGGTAGAGGATATTGAGTACGTGGTAGTGGTCGAACTACCCATAGGGCGTGCGCCAATGATTTACCGGCAGGCGGGCGTGACACACCCGCTTCCAGAGCTTTCATGCTTTATAGTATAGAGACTAGCTCTCCGAGCGTCGCTGGGGGACACCCCCAGACCCCAATTAAGGGTCATTAGTGTTTTCGATTTCGGAAGGGGCGGTGGTCTCGTGGTGCGGTCATGGGTCTCAGCCGACACGGTGTATGGGTGCTGAGGAAGTATGGTGATAAGGTTGTATGATGAGGCTAGGACCACTGTGGTTCGACTTGGTAGCTCGGGCAGGCCATCCGGACGGCCGGGTCTTCGTGTTGCGGACAAAGTCTTTGACAGAGTCTTTTCGACAACGCCGCCGGAAATTCAAATTTTCGTAAAAAAATAATACAGTATTACAATCGTTGTATTTTTGTGGGTGTCTAGCCATGTCTTCGCCTAATAGTATTTGGGGTCTAGCAGGTCAGTCACGTTCCTCGACTTTGGTCGTAGTCACCCTGGAAGGCAATCCGACAATACTCGACGGCTGGGGAACGTCATCACGTATGCAATCCGACTGCGTCGAATCGCGGACGACGTTCATTACTGTTACCGAAAACGCAAAATTAAAGAATAAATTACTTGAAGAAAATTCAAATTATTTCGGGGGTCCGTGCAAATCATATAGCCACCGTCTGATTTTTTGGGGGTCTAGCAGGTCAGATGTCAGTCATCTATGTTATCCGGGTAGGTAACGTGCGACCGGGACAGCGTCCATTACAGTCACCGACAACGCAAAATTAAGTTATAAATTATTTGAAAAAAAATTCAAATCATATTTTAAGCAATCCGAATACCGAGTCACCTTCCTCGACGTCATTACTTCAAAATTTAGGTCTACGATTTTATAATTATTTATTATTACTAACAATTAGTTATTACCTACTTACACCACCGATGAAATATCTATTGGATTTTAACCGAAAAAAACCGAAAAAATCTCTACATCAAAATATAGGTTTCGGTTTCTTTTCTTAAAACAATGTATTTAATTGTTCCGGTCCGGTTTCGGTCCTAAGATTTTCAAAAGGTTTCGGTCCAAAACCGGTCAATTTCGGTACGGTTCCAGTCCCTGTTATGAACTAATAAATGCATACATATCAATATAATATTACAGATGTCATTTAAGTTAATTGGTTGAGGTAATCAAAGCCACTTTCTTATTTTGGTAATTAATAATTTAATGTAGCATACAAATACTGCTACAGTGTCTATATAATATATATTTTCTATACTATTTGATATTACTTACATATATAGTTGTACTTACCATGTAAATTTATTTAATTATGAGAATTAAATCAAATTAATAAATAGATCATTTTATTGATGAATAGCAAATTTGATTGACCCGAAAAATACTGCCCTATTAAATGTAGGTATGTATAAATGTGTACACTATACAATGCATACAGTTTGTATTTTTTGGAATTTATCTTACTAAGTAGGTACCTAATATTATAATATTTTTCTGTTATATTGTATGACTGTATACCATATATTATTATTATGTACCTACCTACCAATTTATTTAACATCATATGATATTTATGATAGTTTAAATTATTTACTAATTATAATTGCACATTTATAATGGTGCATCACTGTGTCATGAGTTATGTGTTACGTGTATGCAAGTGTGTATGAATGTAGTTTATATTGTATATAGGTACTTAATCCCACCAAAAACCTATGTAAAATGAGAGCCAAGTTCAGTACCGTCAATCGAGGTGACTTGGAACGATTTTGACATATTTCTTGTTATTCTGAGCTTAAAAAAATCGCACTGGACTACAAAAAATACATAAATGTTTGCATACGTCTCATGAATAGGATAAGACCTTTCATTTAGTTTTTTGACCAAAACTGAACTTAAAAAAAAGTAAAAAGTACGTGTTCCAAGTCACCTCAATTTTTGGGTGACTTGGAACAGCTATGAAAATTTAATGTGAAATTCAATTCAAGAACGTTAGAGGTGACTTGGAACAAAATTTTTATTTTAAAAATTAACACAAGAACATGTTAAATAAATATTAAAAAGAAACAGGTTAAATTTACCTTTTTTTAACAGTAAACTAAATATTTAAATAATAAAATATCAATAACATGATAAAAACAAAATAAAAATTCTTTCTAAATAGAAAAACATAACTAAATAGTTCTTCAAAATAAACACAAATACATTTTAAATATCATCGAGGGGCTGTTAAAGTGTTTCGTCACTGTCATTTATATATGTCCGGCTACCCGGTATACGCTCGTATTTGTTTGGCATTTTTGGTGTTCCAAGTCACCCTCAATTTTCTTCTGTAAAATAAAACTTAAGTTATAAAATTAGAAAAAAATGTTAAAGGACTTTTAACTACAAAAGTCTGCTTTTGAAGTGTCCTTTAATGTATAAAAAATATACAAATATTTAAATTTGACTTCAATCACCAACATTTGAAGCACTTTTGAGAGCAATGATAAAATCGTTGTTATCATAAGAAATGTTTGGTTATTTTTTTCGGTGGTAATGATAAGACCAACCACATGGTTGATGATAACATTTATTATCACAAATATTGTAAATTTAATTTAAATGCAGGCAGATTTAAACTATATCATTTTGTTTCATAGATAACCTGATATGTTTAAAAAAAAACCGGGGTGTTTCATTTCACCTCAAAGTTCCAAGTCACCTCGATTGACGGTACTATAATATATACCTTGGTTGTTGACTTCAACGACAAAAGAAGTGAGATCTAAATGGGTGCCAAGTTAGGATAATATATTGAAGCCTAAGGTGTGACTTGGCTACTTTTCATATACGAATTATTATTATAAGTACCTACTAAAACAGTAATGGAAAAGTGAAGATGATTTTCCGAAGAATAAAATAAGAACTCAAAGCTTTAGAACTTGCAAATGCTATAATATATAATTCGTAGCCAATTCAGACCTTAGGCTTCAATATATTATCCTAACTTGGCACCCATTTAGATCCCACTTCTTTTGTCGTTGAAGTCAACAACCAAGGCATATATTATAGTACTGAACTTGGCTCTCATTTTACATATATGTTTTTGGTGGGATATCATTACTTTTTGTATGTAAATTATTATAACCTAACCTAACCTAGCCATGACGTATTCTATAAATAAAGTTTATTACTATATAATATAATTCAGTTACTAATATTAATAATAATATTTATTATAAAATATTTTCCGTTGTATATACAGAGTATAAAATATATGTAAAATTAATATAAAATTATTTTAACTCTTTTTGAGTATATTTTTAATTATCATAATTTTATTGACTGTATAGTTTCTACTGTTGGGCGGATAATTCATAATTTGTAAGAATAATTATTTAATTATTTTAATTGTAATATTTAAAAAAATAATATTAATTACTTACATAGATAGAAAAAAAAGTATGTTACTGCGCGTGGGTCGACAATATCGACACATATTCGGCTAGTCGTATTTTTGGAGCGGCGATACGGGAAAGGTAATTTAAGTCAACATTACATTACATTACATTAAATTAGAGGCAATTCATTAATAAATTGAAAAATTAAACATAATAGACAAAATAATTGCAAAATTATAATAAAATCAATTGATTAAAAAATTAAAAATTAAAAAATTTTAAATTAAAAATTTTCAAGTTTCTGATTTTTTCCTTTGTATTTACCTAACTACCTATCTGTATGCCAAATTTGAACTTTCTAGGTCATCTGGAACTGGGTTAGAATTTTGATCTATAGGTAAGTCAGTGATAAAAATGACGATTTTCGGACGTTAATATCTAAATACAAGTTTTGCCAAAACAATGAATGTGTCATGTGAACGTCCATTCTCTTTTGTTAATGGCAAAAAAATATTTTATATATTTGATGTACCACATTTACTGAAGTCGACAAGGAATAATTTTTACAAGTGCAATTTAACTTTTTTAAATGGTAATACAGACAAAAAATATCTTGTTGATTTTTATAAAGCAGACCAAGGCTTGAATCGGCTTGCACCCAAATTATCAGAAACTCACATCAATCCGGGACCATTTCAGAAAATGAAAGTAAAATATGCAAGTCAAGTTTTTAGCAACACAGTAGCAGGAGCTATGCATTATTGTGTTCAAGTTGGTTCGT
>CARXXK010001211.1:0-46334 GCA_949089665.1 Macrosiphum euphorbiae | reverse complement strand
ACATTACTTCATTTTCAGAGTGTATAATTCCCAGTATTTTGTTTAAATGAGTGTTAAGTGATGCATATAATATATAATATTTGTACCTACCCACCTATCATATGATTAATATTATAATATAAGCGATAGGGTATGGTTCAGCATAAATACTCTCTCATGTATTTAACGATAATTGGAGACAAATATACGATGTCTATGTTACATTGATGGAAAATCTAAAAAAAAAAAAAAAAAAAAATATATAGTGATCTTATATTTAATCTAAAAATCAATGCTTTATTCTTGACCGACGTGTTATAGGTTTGTGTATTTCGAGACAGGTATTGTGATGAAAATCAGTGAACATTTTAATGATAGTATGAGTGTTATATTATATAGCTGATGAGTGTGGCTCTATGATACAGTTTTATGATATTTAAACAAAAATAATAACTTCTAGCAAAGGTATCTACGAATGTACCGGTTTTTAAAGGTAAATATATTAGTTATATATTATATATATATATTTTTACAGTGAGATTATGATAATTACAATTTAACACAATTTTATTGAACTTATGAAAATATGTTTACATGTTTTAACATAATATAATGTATGAGTCATAAAACTTGATATAATATCATATTATAGTGTAGATTGAAGAGAAGTAAGTCGACTATTTAGAACTGAAATATTCTGTTATAGTGTATAGTTGCATTTAATATCTAACGCGATATGATTGATGGATCCATTTGCAAACTAGTTATATGTTATTATTAAGAATTTCAATATTTTAGACATGATCTTGACATAGAAATTATATTTGTATAAGATTTTATAAAAATTATAATATTATCATAATTTGGGAGAAATTAACATATTTTTACCGATTTTCCTGAAAATCTTGATTTTCAAATATATTTCCAAGCTTGTGATGGCAATATACAAGTGATTTCATCATTATTTTACAAAGTATATGGAATAATACATGAAAAGTATAAGTAATAAGCATCCATGTGACCATGTAGTATATAACTGTACAAATAATACATTTCTAAAATGTTGTACAAAATAAATGCTGGGCTATGTGTATAAGATATGCATTAAAAGTATTTGAAATATATATGGTTTTCTATATATGAAATCATTAAGTGGAAAATTATCACCGCTTAACGTACCTACATTTTATTTTGTTTTGATGAAGACAACTATATAATAGTATGCTTTTTATTATTAATACCATGGAATTTAAATAGGAATTTGTTTCATCTTTGAAATAAATACGGTTTTTCATGTAATGCTTTTAAGAATTCTTAATATGATATTAATATGATATTCTAGACCTTAAGCTGTATTAGAATTGTGTGGTAAATATGTGTAAATAGTACATGGGTTTATCTACTGAAAATGAAGCAAATCAAAAAAGTTCATATAATATTATATTAAAGTGCAACGATATGTATCGGCCGTTTAGACTCGTTATAATGGTGTTCATGCATTTAGATACACTGAACTGTATATATGGCTTTGATGGTAATTAGGCAGGGATATGATATTTTTTATAATATTACATGATTTTAATGAAATTATGATATTTTTACTTATTTTAGCAAGATTTTTGTATTTACACACAGACACCTATGTTTTTATCAAAATTAGTACATTTTAACGTATATTCACATTGATGAATACATTTTTTAGATTTCAGCATAAATTCTACCTACGTATTTAACGAAAAATGAGTAAATTATATATGAGTAGGTCCTAAATTGCATTTAATTGCTGTATATTGGGTAGCGTTGTATCAGTATGCATGGCTACGTTGTGATATATATTTTATGTATCAACTGTAAATATATGACAATTAATATATGTTTAAGAAACTATGTATCAAATAAATTATATATCTAAAATATTTTATGTAAATTATTATTTGGAATAATAGATCGAGTCTATATGTATGTATGTATGTATGAATGCTGTTTAATTAAATATATATCTATGTACGTATGTATGTATGAATACTGTTTAATTATATAATAATATGTAAGGTTATATACTAGTATGTGTGTATGTAAATATGTGTATGCCTATATGTAGGTGACTTATTGATGTGTATATATTTATGTAATCCATATATAATATGTTTAGGTGTTTGTAATGTCGAATATACATATCGGTATATGATTTAATGTGGGTTTGCATATCATACTATGTTTCACATGTTCATGTAACTGTAGAAATAGGTGGTGGCTCAATTATAATATTTTTTACTTATTGTTATATATATATAATTCTCACTGCACTTGACGAAAAATAGTACAATGATAACAGTAAAAGATTTATTTTTTCTCTTAAATACCTATAATCCATGTATGTGTATATAAGCTATGATTTTAGTCTATTGTAATATCAATATTTCAATGTATATATGATTGATTTTAAATATAAGTAAGTATCTGTAATATTATTCATAATAGGTTGGCCTAATAGTATTGTGCATGTATGTACGTTCCCACCTATATGCTCATTGTAGCATGAGTCTGTATGGAAAATGACTAATAACATGAAGATTTATAAATGTTTTATTGATAAAGATGTTACTATAATACTATAAATGTAACGTTAATTATTGTGTAGGTACCTTTTTCGGGATTTTTGTAATAAACCGCATAAAGTACCTATCTACTGAAATGAGAGATATTGTTAATAGTTCTTAATTTTCCGATATTATAACTTATACAATGATATATAGCGGAGGTGATATGCCTTTGTGTGTGTGTGTGTGTGTCTGTGTATACACACGGTAAAATAAAAATATTATACAAGTGATATGACTGTTGTAAGTATGTGCTGATAAAATATAATATGTGTCGGTCACTTGGGTGATATGTACCTAAGTTGCATGCGTTTTCTCATAATATACGTTTTGCTCGAGTCGAATGGGGTTTCGTTGGTGGTGACGGTGACTGGAAACGCTTGTGTTTTTCCCATGCACATGCATGATAGTTATAATATGTATATGTCGGTAGTGATATGTAAGATTTCATCTATTCTGTGGTTATATGGTGTAATATCTAATAATATATACTATATACAACTCTTTACTAAAAAGTGAATATTTTGGAAATAATAATTCCTTAATATATAATATAAGGCGAGTTTAGGTAATTATAATATAGACTAGTGGATATGGTTAAAATGGAAAGTAAGGATGCATAAGCATATTTGTGTTTAATTCAAATTTAATAAAATAAATGTTGTATTATTTCTAACATGAAATGTACTGTATCAACGGTGAAGTCAAAATATGATAGTTTTATTTTTGCATTTAGTGATCAAACTATCTCGAAGACGACGTCTAAGACCCTCAGAGTCGATATCCTCTATTCTCCTTAGTCTGTATATACCTACTAGTTACATAAATATATAATATTGTGTGTCATAAATATATAATTTTGTATATGTTGTTGAGTAATCCTCTGAGCTGAATAAAATATAGGTAGATCTACCTATTTTAATTGAGATATTTTTCTATAATATGCGTGTTTATAAGCTTAGGTACGATGGTCTCATATAATAGAATTGAACTATCTAGATGATTATTGGGCATAACAATTTTGTAGTAGTAGGTACAACCAATTGATGAGCGATGTTGTACTTTTGAAAATACTTTTTAGGGTGGATGTATTGGAATGTTTAAATGTATCTATGTGAATGTGAGTAAGTATTTTAAAGTATGTAGGTATTTCATGTGTGAGTGTGTCTATATGTAACGAAGTGTCTTATATTGATATGTAAGTTGTATAACAAGATTAGATGTGTGTGATGGTGTATATAATATGAAAGTACCTATTTATGTATGAATGTTGTATATGTGTACCATGTATGGGAATAAATGATAATATATAATACAATAATATGTAAGTTTTATAGTATGTTTAGTTGTTTGTTATAATGAATGTAATAATACTTTTTGAAATGTTGTGTTGCACGGTGGAACACAACGCTTAAACTGATGAAACTTCCCTGTAAAAAGGTGCTCGGAATATTATACAAATATGTATATAATATGTGAGTATCTAAATATGTATGAACTAACTTATGGTTATATGAGTGTATGTGCATGTATGTGCTAGAGAAAGGGATGAACGAAACTCATCGACATCTGTAAACGGTTGCCCGTATATTATATATATATATTTCTGTATGTTGTCAGGTAGAGGAATGTCTACGAATATCTCTATACTTTAACGTGTATATTTTGAAAAATTTAATTTTTTACAAGTTTATGTATGTATGTGTGTGTTTGTGATACATTCCGGTGTATAACGTATGCTTTAGCGATTCGTTTTTTCGTATGTAATTATATAATAAGAAAACTGTATACTATTTTTATGTATGTTTGTATGTATGTATGTATGTATGTATGTATGTAAATATGTATGATAAGGTATATAATATTTATGTTGAGCGTGTGTTCAGAATGAAAACTGATGAGTACCGTATGGTATCGTGTGTTTCATAGTATATTATAGTTTGTAAGTGTTTGGTCATATCATATTTATATGTATAAATATACCTATGTATCGTATATATTATGAAAATTGTATAATATGTTCAGGAGTTTGTGATAATGATGTGTATATAATTATTAATTGTTTGGATATAATTTATGTTAGTTATTCGAATGGGATTATAATCTGAAAATGGTCTAATATTTTTAGATATGTGTGATAATGTACCATATCTTTAATGTTTTTTTTTTAGTTCTTTATTTTACACAATATAGTACAACAATCTGCAGTAAACAATATTATTTTACAATATTACTGACTACTGTACGGATTTATATAATAAGGAATTTTCCTATTATACTACTTTCCTTGAACCTTCTCTCCTCGTCAGCTGCCTAAAAATTAAATTACATTTAATACTTAAATATTTTATTATTTTAATTTTAAATTACTCGTGACTGTGATAAATCGTCTTCGTTATATGTCGTTAATGGAGACATACTTGAGTATCTTGGTGGGGATGACTGCAGCATTTCCACGTCAAAGGTCTCCGTATAATACTAAAATAAATAGAAAATAAGTAATCATAATAAAAAAGTTATATATTATTACCTTTAAATCGTTTGCTTCAGGCCTCCTCTGGGTAGGCGGGAGAAATTTTATCAGTTCATCATCATAATTTTCATCCACAGCCTAATTGAACGCATATGTTAAATAATTTTTTTTAATATATATATATATATTCTTACTTTTGGCAAATTCATCGTCATCCAATTGATAGCTAGCTGTTCAGTTGCGAATAATTTGATCTGGCTTATAAAACTATGTTTGTGCTTCGGTACATGCATTGCGATTAACTCGATATCAATTCCTTTGATTATTGTTTTTACTTCTTCCAGTGTCACAGATTTATCAATATTAAAATCAGTATTAAAGTATTCGGATATTTGTTCGAGTTGATTTAAAATAATAGGTTTTACGATATCGTTTTTTCTTGAAATTGTTTCGAAAATGACCCACTCTAATTCTTGAATTGTCATAAGATCTCTACGACTTAATATGATTCTACATCCGTTTGTTGTTTTTGACTCTATAACCAACACATGCTCTCCTTTATACACCATACTTGTAAGCAAAGCGACTTCATCTTCCAAAAAAATAATTTTTTTATATTTTACAACAGGATCGAGAACGTGTGACAAAACATGGCCCATGACTGAATAAATTCGTTTCAAGAAGTCTGATGAAATTTTTACATACCGTGACGGTGTAATTATTTGCAAAACGATATTGAACTGATCTTTTGGATCGAATCCGATGTTCAAGAATTTGCGATTTTTAAAGTCTATTGTAAAATTAGAGCAATCCATGAGTTCATGTGGAGATGTAGGTGCAACATAATTGTATACCCGTTTCATTTCACTTATTGGTCCTGCCATATTTATAAGCAATATACTGAGACTTACAACTTGACGCTGTTAAATCAAAACTGAGACTGAATATTCACACGATAGAGTATTAATTGTTAAACCATGTATGTAGTGGGGGTTATGTATAATGTGTTTGGTAGTGGGGATTAGGTAAATAATGTGTTCAGCATTTACATGTATATATATAATAAAGGTAGTGTGTTGCACAATTATATGCGGATACCCTGTTATACATGTGCACTCGTATTATTATTTGTTAACAGTAATGTGATAAGTGATATCAGTTTAGGGCAGAACTGCTCGCGGTTATATATGATAACGCATAGTAGCACACGTACGCGATCGGGCTGTTGACGGTTGTGGTGGTGGAGAAGTAGGGGAGAGGCGGTGTCGGTAGCGGGCTATCTATGGCTGTATGGTGAAGTGGGGAGGTGGCGGTGGCGGCGGCGGTAGGGATTTTTGAGTGAATGAATAGTCACTATTCATTACTGTCCGCAGTTGGTGTTATAGTGCTCTATTATATTAACCTACATCTCGTTCGCTCTGCGCTAATACTACGCACGTAATTATTATATAACGTATTAAAGAATGTAGTACAATCGATCAGATTAGCTGGCGGCGATGGTGGTGAATATTTGTAAGTTTTCTTGTAAATATTTTCCATATTTTCAATTGGACCAGCCATATTTATTTTACGCACTGAGAAATAATTATGATTTTAACACTGAATATGAGACAAGCACACGCGAAACACTTGGAACGATTATATAGAGTGACTGAATTTATGTTGTGTAGTTGTGTTCATAAACGAGCAAAAATATACCAGTAGATTATTTTGTGTTAAAGTCACTGTGATAACGCACCGGAGGGCTCGCGCGCGCGTTCGCGGCGGCTCTTGGTATGGTATAGTGGTGGGGGAAATTATTTTATGTTGTGTAGTTGTGTTCATAAACGAGCAAATTAAATATTAATTGGTGGGGGAGACATCGAAAAGTCCCTACAGGTTAATCGGGAGGGGGTAAATGGTATAGTGGTGGGGGAATTTATACCTCGCGTACGTAAGCGGACGTCAGTTAAATGAGATAGAATATACCTTCTCAAACAGATGCGAGTAGGCGGCCCAGTGGTACGGTTGTCGCTTATCATGCAAGTTAACCGGGTTCGAATCTCGGTCCACCGGATAATATTTTTAAATTATTTTCCACGCGCGGCGGCAATGTCGTGCGGTGGTCATAGGTGGTGGGGTGGCGGGGGTACATCGTGTGTGATATATGGTGGGTTCAGCAGCCGTCAATGTATAGGGATGAGCAGACGGGTATAGTGGGATGAGCAGACAGGTATAGTGGGTTGAGCAGACGGGTATATTGGGTTGAGCATACGGTATAGTGGGTTGAGCAGACGGGTATAGGAATTTGCCAGCAGGATGAGGCGCCAGAACTCCCTTTTTTAACCTACTCACGTGTCTCCAGCCCCACCTATGGTCAATAATTGGTTTCCATGAATTTTTTTTATTCCTATAATTAGTGCGTCATTCCTATGAGCTTCTATGATAGGTTTCGGAATTCCTACGAAAGAATTCCGGCCGCAAATAAACGATTCCCGTGGGTTTAGCTGGGATCACGTGTCTCCAGCTCCGCCCATGGCTAATAATTGGTTTCCCTGAATTTTTTTTATTCCTATAATTAGTGCGCAATTCCTATGAGGTCCTATGATAGGTTTCGGAATTCCTACGAAAGAATTCCGGGAGCAAATAAACGATGCCCGTGGGTGGGGCTGGGAACACGTGTCTCCAGCCCCACCTATGGTCAATAATTGGTTTCCCTGAATTATTTTTATTCCTATAATTAGTGCGTCATTCCTATGAGTTTCTATGATAGGTTTCGGTATTCCTACGAAAGAATTCCGGCCGCAAATAAAGGATTCCCGTGGGTGCGGCTGGGAACACGTGTCTCCAGCCCAACCCATGGCTAATAATTGGTTTCCCTGAATTTTTTTTATTCCTATAATTAGTCCGTCATTCCTATGAATTCCTATGATAAATTTCGGAATTCCTACGAAAGAATTCTGGTCGCAAATAAACGATTCCTGTGGGTGGGGCTGGGAACACGTGTCTCCAGCCCCACCTATGGTCAATAATTGGTTTCCCTGAATTATTTTTATTCCTATAATTAGTGCGTCATTCCTATGAGTTTCTATGATAGGTTTCGGTATTCCTACGAAAGAATTCCGGCCGCAAATAAAGGATTCCCGTGGGTTGCGGCAGGGAACACGTGTCTCCAGCCCAACCCATGGCTAATAATTGGTTTCCCTGAATTTTTTTTATTCCTATAATTAGTCCGTCATTCCTATGAATTCCTATGATAATTTTCGGAATTCCTACGAAAGAATTCTGGTCGCAAATAAACGATTCCCGTGGGTTTAGCTGGGATCACGTGTCTCCAGCTCCGCCCATGGCTAATAATTGGTTTCCCTGAATTTTTTTTTATTCCTATAATTAGTGCGACATTCCTATGAGGTCCTATGATAGGTTTCGGAATTCCTACGAAAGAATTCCGGCCGCAAATAAACGATTCCCGTGTTTGGGGCTGGGAACACGTGTCTCCACTCCAACCCATGGCTAATAATTGGTTTCCCTGAATTTTTTTTATTCCTTTTATTAGTCCGTCATTCCTGTGAATTCCTATGATAATTTTCGGAATTCCTACGAAAGAATTCTGGTCGCAAATAAACGATTCCCGTGGGTGGGGCTGGGATCACGTGTCTCCAGCTCCGCCCATGTCTAATAATTGGTTTCCCTGAATTTATTTATTCCTATAATTAGTGCGACATTCCTATGATAGGTTTCGGAATTCCTACGAAAGAATTCCGGCCACAAATAAAGGATTCCCGTGGGTGCGGCTGGGAACACGTGTCTCCAGCCCAACCCATGGCTAATAATTGGTTTCCCTGAATTTTTTTTATACCTATAATTAGTCCGTCATTCCTGTGAATTCCTATGATAATTTTCGGAATTCCTACGAAAGAATTCTGGGGGAATTTATACCTCGCGTACGTAAGCGGACGTCAGTTAAATGAGATAGAATATACCTTCTCAAACAGATGCGAGTAGGCGGCCCAGTGGTACGGTTGTCGCTTATCATGCAAGTTAACCGGGTTCGAATCTCGGTCCGGCGGATAATATTTTTAAATTATTTTCCACGCGCGGCGGCAATGTCGTGCGGTGGTCATAGGTGGTGGGGTGGCGGGGGTACATCGTGTGTGATATATGGTGTGTTCAGCAGCCGTCAATGTATAGGGATGAGCAGACGGGTATAGTGGGATGAGCAGACAGGTATAGTGGGTTGAGCAGACGGGTATATTGGGTTGAGCATACGGTATAGTGGGTTGAGCAGACGGGTATAGGAATTTGCCAGCAGGATGAGGCGCCAGAACTCCCTTTTTTAACCTACTCACGTGTCTCCAGCCCCACCTATGGTCAATAATTGGTTTCCATGAATTATTTTTATTCCTATACTTAGTGAGTCATTCCTATGAGTTTCTATGATAGGTTTCGGTATTCCTACGAAAGAATTCCGGCCGCAAATAAAGGATTCCCGTGGGTGCGGCTGGGAACACGTGTCTCCAGCCCAACCCATGGCTAATAATTGGTTTCCCTGAATTTTTTTTATTCCTATAATTAGTCCGTCATTCCTATGAATTCCTATGATAAATTTCGGAATTCCTACGAAAGAATTCTGGTCGCAAATAAACGATTCCCGTGGGTGGGGCTGGGAACACGTGTCTCCAGCTCCGCCCATGGCTAATAATTGGTTTCCCTGAATTTTTTTTTATTCCTATAATTAGTGCGACATTCCTATGAGGTCCTATGATAGGTTTCGGAATTTCTACGAAAGAATTCCGGCCGCAAATAAAGGATTCCCGTGGGTGCGGCTGGGAACACGTGTCTCCAGCCCAACCCATGGCTAATAATTGGTTTCCCTGAATTTTTTTTAATCCTTAAATAAGTACGTCATTCCTATGAGGTCCTATGTTAGGTTTCGGAATTCCTACGAAAGAATTCCGGCCGCAAATAAACGCTTCCCGTGTTGGGGGCTGGGAACACGTGTCTCCAGCCCCACCCATGACAAATAATTGGTTTCCTTGAATTTTTTATATTCCTAAAATTAGTACGTCATTCCTATGAATTCCTATAATAGGATTCGGAATTCCTACGAAAGAATTCCGGCCGCAAATAAACGATGCCCGTTTGTGGGGCTGGGAACACGTACCTCCAGCCCCAACCATGGCCAATAATTGGTTTCCCTAAATTATTTTTATTCCTATAATTAGCACGTCATTCCTATGAATTCCTATGATAAGTATTGGAATTCCTACGAAAGAATTCCGGCCGCAAATAAACGATTCCCGTGGGTTTAGCTGGGATCACGTGTCTCCAGCTCCGCCCATGGCTAATAATTGGTTTCCCTGAATTTTTTTTATTCCTATAATTAGTGCGCAATTCCTATGAGGTCCTATGATAGGTTTCGGAATTCCTACGAAAGAATTCCGGGAGCAAATAAACGATGCCCGTGGGTGGGGCTGGGAACACGTGTCTCCAGCCCCACCTATGGTCAATAATTGGTTTCCCTGAATTATTTTTATTCCTATAATTAGTGCGTCATTCCTATGAGTTTCTATGATAGGTTTCGGTATTCCTACGAAAGAATTCCGGCCGCAAATAAAGGATTCCCGTGGGTGCGGCTGGGAACACGTGTCTCCAGCCCAACCCATGGCTAATAATTGGTTTCCCTGAATTTTTTTTATTCCTATAATTAGTCCGTCATTCCTATGAATTCCTATGATAAATTTCGGAATTCCTACGAAAGAATTCTGGTCGCAAATAAACGATTCCTGTGGGTGGGGCTGGGAACACGTGTCTCCAGCCCCACCTATGGTCAATAATTGGTTTCCCTGAATTATTTTTATTCCTATAATTAGTGCGTCATTCCTATGAGTTTCTATGATAGGTTTCGGTATTCCTACGAAAGAATTCCGGCCGCAAATAAAGGATTCCCGTGGGTTGCGGCAGGGAACACGTGTCTCCAGCCCAACCCATGGCTAATAATTGGTTTCCCTGAATTTTTTTTATTCCTATAATTAGTCCGTCATTCCTATGAATTCCTATGATAATTTTCGGAATTCCTACGAAAGAATTCTGGTCGCAAATAAACGATTCCCGTGGGTTTAGCTGGGATCACGTGTCTCCAGCTCCGCCCATGGCTAATAATTGGTTTCCCTGAATTTTTTTTTATTCCTATAATTAGTGCGACATTCCTATGAGGTCCTATGATAGGTTTCGGAATTCCTACGAAAGAATTCCGGCCGCAAATAAACGATTCCCGTGTTTGGGGCTGGGAACACGTGTCTCCACTCCAACCCATGGCTAATAATTGGTTTCCCTGAATTTTTTTTATTCCTTTTATTAGTCCGTCATTCCTGTGAATTCCTATGATAATTTTCGGAATTCCTACGAAAGAATTCTGGTCGCAAATAAACGATTCCCGTGGGTGGGGCTGGGATCACGTGTCTCCAGCTCCGCCCATGTCTAATAATTGGTTTCCCTGAATTTATTTATTCCTATAATTAGTGCGACATTCCTATGATAGGTTTCGGAATTCCTACGAAAGAATTCCGGCCGCAAATAAAGGATTCCCGTGGGTGCGGCTGGGAACACGTGTCTCCAGCCCAACCCATGGCTAATAATTGGTTTCCCTGAATTTTTTTTATACCTATAATTAGTCCGTCATTCCTGTGAATTCCTATGATAATTTTCGGAATTCCTACGAAAGAATTCTGGGGGAATTTATACCTCGCGTACGTAAGCGGACGTCAGTTAAATGAGATAGAATATACCTTCTCAAACAGATGCGAGTAGGCGGCCCAGTGGTACGGTTGTCGCTTATCATGCAAGTTAACCGGGTTCGAATCTCGGTCCGGCGGATAATATTTTTAAATTATTTTCCACGCGCGGCGGCAATGTCGTGCGGTGGTCATAGGTGGTGGGGTGGCGGGGGTACATCGTGTGTGATATATGGTGGGTTCAGCAGCCGTCAATGTATAGGGATGAGCAGACGGGTATAGTGGGATGAGCAGACAGGTATAGTGGGTTGAGCAGACGGGTATATTGGGTTGAGCATACGGTATAGTGGGTTGAGCAGACGGGTATAGGAATTTGCCAGCAGGATGAGGCGCCAGAACTCCCTTTTTTAACCTACTCACGTGTCTCCAGCCCCACCTATGGTCAATAATTGGTTTCCATGAATTATTTTTATTCCTATACTTAGTGAGTCATTCCTATGAGTTTCTATGATAGGTTTCGGTATTCCTACGAAAGAATTCCGGCCGCAAATAAAGGATTCCCGTGGGTGCGGCTGGGAACACGTGTCTCCAGCCCAACCCATGGCTAATAATTGGTTTCCCTGAATTTTTTTTATTCCTATAATTAGTCCGTCATTCCTATGAATTCCTATGATAAATTTCGGAATTTCTACGAAAGAATTCTGGTCGCAAATAAACGATTCCCGTGGGTGGGGCTGGGAACACGTGTCTCCAGCTCCGCCCATGGCTAATAATTGGTTTCCCTGAATTTTTTTTTATTCCTATAATTAGTGCGACATTCCTATGAGGTCCTATGATAGGTTTCGGAATTTCTACGAAAGAATTCCGGCCGCAAATAAAGGATTCCCGTGGGTGCGGCTGGGAACACGTGTCTCCAGCCCAACCCATGGCTAATAATTGGTTTCCCTGAATTTTTTTTAATCCTTAAATAAGTACGTCATTCCTATGAGGTCCTATGTTAGGTTTCGGAATTCCTACGAAAGAATTCCGGCCGCAAATAAACGCTTCCCGTGTTGGGGGCTGGGAACACGTGTCTCCAGCCCCACCCATGACAAATAATTGGTTTCCTTGAATTTTTTATATTCCTAAAATTAGTACGTCATTCCTATGAATTCCTATAATAGGATTCGGAATTCCTACGAAAGAATTCCGGCCGCAAATAAACGATGCCCGTTTGTGGGGCTGGGAACACGTACCTCCAGCCCCAACCATGGCCAATAATTGGTTTCCCTAAATTATTTTTATTCCTATAATTAGCACGTCATTCCTATGAATTCCTATGATAAGTATTGGAATTTCTACGAAAGAATTCCGGCCGCAAATAAACGATTCCCGTGGGTGCGGCTGGGAACACATACCTCCAGCCCCACCTATGGCTAATAATTGGTTTCCCTGAATTTTTTTTATTCCTATAATTAGTGCGTCATTCCTATGAGCTTCTATGATAGGTTTCGGAATTCCTACGAAAGAATTCCGGCCGCAAATAAACGATTCCCGTGGGTTTAGCTGGGATCACGTGTCTCCAGCTCCGCCCATGGCTAATAATTGGTTTCCCTGAATTTTTTTTATTCCTATAATTAGTGCGCAATTCCTATGAGGTCCTATGATAGGTTTCGGAATTCCTACGAAAGAATTCCGGGAGCAAATAAACGATGCCCGTGGGTGGGGCTGGGAACACGTGTCTCCAGCCCCACCTATGGTCAATAATTGGTTTCCCTGAATTATTTTTATTCCTATAATTAGTGCGTCATTCCTATGAGTTTCTATGATAGGTTTCGGTATTCCTACGAAAGAATTCCGGCCGCAAATAAAGGATTCCCGTGGGTGCGGCTGGGAACACGTGTCTCCAGCCCAACCCATGGCTAATAATTGGTTTCCCTGAATTTTTTTTATTCCTATAATTAGTCCGTCATTCCTATGAATTCCTATGATAAATTTCGGAATTCCTACGAAAGAATTCTGGTCGCAAATAAACGATTCCTGTGGGTGGGGCTGGGAACACGTGTCTCCAGCCCCACCTATGGTCAATAATTGGTTTCCCTGAATTATTTTTATTCCTATAATTAGTGCGTCATTCCTATGAGTTTCTATGATAGGTTTCGGTATTCCTACGAAAGAATTCCGGCCGCAAATAAAGGATTCCCGTGGGTTGCGGCAGGGAACACGTGTCTCCAGCCCAACCCATGGCTAATAATTGGTTTCCCTGAATTTTTTTTATTCCTATAATTAGTCCGTCATTCCTATGAATTCCTATGATAATTTTCGGAATTCCTACGAAAGAATTCTGGTCGCAAATAAACGATTCCCGTGGGTTTAGCTGGGATCACGTGTCTCCAGCTCCGCCCATGGCTAATAATTGGTTTCCCTGAATTTTTTTTATTCCTATAATTAGTGCGACATTCCTATGTGGTCCTATGATAGGTTTCGGAATTCCTACGAAAGAATTCCGGCCGCAAATAAACGATTCCCGTGTTTGGGGCTGGGAACACGTGTCTCCACTCCAACCCATGGCTAATAATTGGTTTCCCTGAATTTTTTTTATTCCTTTTATTAGTCCGTCATTCCTGTGAATTCCTATGATAATTTTCGGAATTCCTACGAAAGAATTCTGGTCGCAAATAAACGATTCCCGTGGGTGGGGCTGGGATCACGTGTCTCCAGCTCCGCCCATGTCTAATAATTGGTTTCCCTGAATTTATTTATTCCTATAATTAGTCCGTCATTCCTGTGAATTCCTATGATAATTTTCGGAATTCCTACGAAAGAATTCTGGGGGAATTTATACCTCGCGTACGTAAGCGGACGTCAGTTAAATGAGATAGAATATACCTTCTCAAACAGATGCGAGTAGGCGGCCCAGTGGTACGGTTGTCGCTTATCATGCAAGTTAACCGGGTTCGAATCTCGGTCCGGCGGATAATATTTTTAAATTATTTTCCACGCGCGGCGGCAATGTCGTGCGGTGGTCATAGGTGGTGGGGTGGCGGGGGTACATCGTGTGTGATATATGGTGTGTTCAGCAGCCGTCAATGTATAGGGATGAGCAGACGGGTATAGTGGGATGAGCAGACAGGTATAGTGGGTTGAGCAGACGGGTATATTGGGTTGAGCATACGGTATAGTGGGTTGAGCAGACGGGTATAGGAATTTGCCAGCAGGATGAGGCGCCAGAACTCCCTTTTTTAACCTACTCACGTGTCTCCAGCCCCACCTATGGTCAATAATTGGTTTCCATGAATTATTTTTATTCCTATACTTAGTGAGTCATTCCTATGAGTTTCTATGATAGGTTTCGGTATTCCTACGAAAGAATTCCGGCCGCAAATAAAGGATTCCCGTGGGTGCGGCTGGGAACACGTGTCTCCAGCCCAACCCATGGCTAATAATTGGTTTCCCTGAATTTTTTTTATTCCTATAATTAGTCCGTCATTCCTATGAATTCCTATGATAAATTTCGGAATTCCTACGAAAGAATTCTGGTCGCAAATAAACGATTCCCGTGGGTGGGGCTGGGAACACGTGTCTCCAGCTCCGCCCATGGCTAATAATTGGTTTCCCTGAATTTTTTTTTATTCCTATAATTAGTGCGACATTCCTATGAGGTCCTATGATAGGTTTCGGAATTTCTACGAAAGAATTCCGGCCGCAAATAAAGGATTCCCGTGGGTGCGGCTGGGAACACGTGTCTCCAGCCCAACCCATGGCTAATAATTGGTTTCCCTGAATTTTTTTTAATCCTTAAATAAGTACGTCATTCCTATGAGGTCCTATGTTAGGTTTCGGAATTCCTACGAAAGAATTCCGGCCGCAAATAAACGCTTCCCGTGTTGGGGGCTGGGAACACGTGTCTCCAGCCCCACCCATGACAAATAATTGGTTTCCTTGAATTTTTTATATTCCTAAAATTAGTACGTCATTCCTATGAATTCCTATAATAGGATTCGGAATTCCTACGAAAGAATTCCGGCCGCAAATAAACGATGCCCGTTTGTGGGGCTGGGAACACGTACCTCCAGCCCCAACCATGGCCAATAATTGGTTTCCCTAAATTATTTTTATTCCTATAATTAGCACGTCATTCCTATGAATTCCTATGATAAGTATTGGAATTCCTACGAAAGAATTCCGGCCGCAAATAAACGATTCCCGTGGGTTTAGCTGGGATCACGTGTCTCCAGCTCCGCCCTTTTCTAATAATTGGTTTCCCTGAATTTTTTTTATTCCTATAATTAGTGCGCAATTCCTATGAGGTCCTATGATAGGTTTCGGAATTCCTACGAAAGAATTCCGGGAGCAAATAAACGATGCCCGTGGGTGGGGCTGGGAACACGTGTCTCCAGCCCCACCTATGGTCAATAATTGGTTTCCCTGAATTATTTTTATTCCTATAATTAGTGCGTCATTCCTATGAGTTTCTATGATAGGTTTCGGTATTCCTACGAAAGAATTCCGGCCGCAAATAAAGGATTCCCGTGGGTGCGGCTGGGAACACGTGTCTCCAGCCCAACCCATGGCTAATAATTGGTTTCCCTGAATTTTTTTTATTCCTATAATTAGTCCGTCATTCCTATGAATTCCTATGATAAATTTCGGAATTCCTACGAAAGAATTCTGGTCGCAAATAAACGATTCCTGTGGGTGGGGCTGGGAACACGTGTCTCCAGCCCCACCTATGGTCAATAATTGGTTTCCCTGAATTATTTTTATTCCTATAATTAGTGCGTCATTCCTATGAGTTTCTATGATAGGTTTCGGTATTCCTACGAAAGAATTCCGGCCGCAAATAAAGGATTCCCGTGGGTTGCGGCAGGGAACACGTGTCTCCAGCCCAACCCATGGCTAATAATTGGTTTCCCTGAATTTTTTTTATTCCTATAATTAGTCCGTCATTCCTATGAATTCCTATGATAATTTTCGGAATTCCTACGAAAGAATTCTGGTCGCAAATAAACGATTCCCGTGGGTTTAGCTGGGATCACGTGTCTCCAGCTCCGCCCATGGCTAATAATTGGTTTCCCTGAATTTTTTTTATTCCTATAATTAGTGCGACATTCCTATGAGGTCCTATGATAGGTTTCGGAATTCCTACGAAAGAATTCCGGCCGCAAATAAACGATTCCCGTGTTTGGGGCTGGGAACACGTGTCTCCACTCCAACCCATGGCTAATAATTGGTTTCCCTGAATTTTTTTTATTCCTTTTATTAGTCCGTCATTCCTGTGAATTCCTATGATAATTTTCGGAATTCCTACGAAAGAATTCTGGTCGCAAATAAACGATTCCCGTGGGTGGGGCTGGGATCACGTGTCTCCAGCTCCGCCCATGTCTAATAATTGGTTTCCCTGAATTTATTTATTCCTATAATTAGTGCGACATTCCTATGATAGGTTTCGGAATTCCTACGAAAGAATTCCGGCCGCAAATAAAGGATTCCCGTGGGTGCGGCTGGGAACACGTGTCTCCAGCCCAACCCATGGCTAATAATTGGTTTCCCTGAATTTTTTTTATACCTATAATTAGTCCGTCATTCCTGTGAATTCCTATGATAATTTTCGGAATTCCTACGAAAGAATTCTGGGGGAATTTATACCTCGCGTACGTAAGCGGACGTCAGTTAAATGAGATAGAATATACCTTCTCAAACAGATGCGAGTAGGCGGCCCAGTGGTACGGTTGTCGCTTATCATGCAAGTTAACCGGGTTCGAATCTCGGTCCGGCGGATAATATTTTTAAATTATTTTCCACGCGCGGCGGCAATGTCGTGCGGTGGTCATAGGTGGTGGGGTGGCGGGGGTACATCGTGTGTGATATATGGTGGGTTCAGCAGCCGTCAATGTATAGGGATGAGCAGACGGGTATAGTGGGATGAGCAGACAGGTATAGTGGGTTGAGCAGACGGGTATATTGGGTTGAGCATACGGTATAGTGGGTTGAGCAGACGGGTATAGGAATTTGCCAGCAGGATGAGGCGCCAGAACTCCCTTTTTTAACCTACTCACGTGTCTCCAGCCCCACCTATGGTCAATAATTGGTTTCCATGAATTATTTTTATTCCTATACTTAGTGAGTCATTCCTATGAGTTTCTATGATAGGTTTCGGTATTCCTACGAAAGAATTCCGGCCGCAAATAAAGGATTCCCGTGGGTGCGGCTGGGAACACGTGTCTCCAGCCCAACCCATGGCTAATAATTGGTTTCCCTGAATTTTTTTTATTCCTATAATTAGTCCGTCATTCCTATGAATTCCTATGATAAATTTCGGAATTCCTACGAAAGAATTCTGGTCGCAAATAAACGATTCCCGTGGGTGGGGCTGGGAACACGTGTCTCCAGCTCCGCCCATGGCTAATAATTGGTTTCCCTGAATTTTTTTTTATTCCTATAATTAGTGCGACATTCCTATGAGGTCCTATGATAGGTTTCGGAATTTCTACGAAAGAATTCCGGCCGCAAATAAAGGATTCCCGTGGGTGCGGCTGGGAACACGTGTCTCCAGCCCAACCCATGGCTAATAATTGGTTTCCCTGAATTTTTTTTAATCCTTAAATAAGTACGTCATTCCTATGAGGTCCTATGTTAGGTTTCGGAATTCCTACGAAAGAATTCCGGCCGCAAATAAACGTTTCCCGTGTTGGGGGCTGGGAACACGTGTCTCCAGCCCAACCCATGGCTAATAATTGGTTTCCCTGAATTTTTTTTATTCCTATAATTAGTCCGTCATTCCTATGAATTCCTATGATAAATTTCGGAATTCCTACGAAAGAATTCTGGTCGCAAATAAACGATTCCTGTGGGTGGGGCTGGGAACACGTGTCTCCAGCCCCACCTATGGTCAATAATTGGTTTCCCTGAATTATTTTTATTCCTATAATTAGTGCGTCATTCCTATGAGTTTCTATGATAGGTTTCGGTATTCCTAGGAAAGAATTCCGGCCGCAAATAAAGGATTCCCGTGGGTTGCGGCAGGGAACACGTGTCTCCAGCCCAACCCATGGCTAATAATTGGTTTCCCTGAATTTTTTTTATTCCTATAATTAGTCCGTCATTCCTATGAATTCCTATGATAATTTTCGGAATTCCTACGAAAGAATTCTGGTCGCAAATAAACGATTCCCGTGGGTTTAGCTGGGATCACGTGTCTCCAGCTCCGCCCATGGCTAATAATTGGTTTCCCTGAATTTTTTTTTATTCCTATAATTAGTGCGACATTCCTATGTGGTCCTATGATAGGTTTCGGAATTCCTACGAAAGAATTCCGGCCGCAAATAAACGATTCCCGTGTTTGGGGCTGGGAACACGTGTCTCCACTCCAACCCATGGCTAATAATTGGTTTCCCTGAATTTTTTTTATTCCTTTTATTAGTCCGTCATTCCTGTGAATTCCTATGATAATTTTCGGAATTCCTACGAAAGAATTCTGGTCGCAAATAAACGATTCCCGTGGGTGGGGCTGGGATCACGTGTCTCCAGCTCCGCCCATGTCTAATAATTGGTTTCCCTGAATTTATTTATTCCTATAATTAGTCCGTCATTCCTGTGAATTCCTATGATAATTTTCGGAATTCCTACGAAAGAATTCTGGGGGAATTTATACCTCGCGTACGTAAGCGGACGTCAGTTAAATGAGATAGAATATACCTTCTCAAACAGATGCGAGTAGGCGGCCCAGTGGTACGGTTGTCGCTTATCATGCAAGTTAACCGGGTTCGAATCTCGGTCCGGCGGATAATATTTTTAAATTATTTTCCACGCGCGGCGGCAATGTCGTGCGGTGGTCATAGGTGGTGGGGTGGCGGGGGTACATCGTGTGTGATATATGGTGTGTTCAGCAGCCGTCAATGTATAGGGATGAGCAGACGGGTATAGTGGGATGAGCAGACAGGTATAGTGGGTTGAGCAGACGGGTATATTGGGTTGAGCATACGGTATAGTGGGTTGAGCAGACGGGTATAGGAATTTGCCAGCAGGATGAGGCGCCAGAACTCCCTTTTTTAACCTACTCACGTGTCTCCAGCCCCACCTATGGTCAATAATTGGTTTCCATGAATTATTTTTATTCCTATACTTAGTGAGTCATTCCTATGAGTTTCTATGATAGGTTTCGGTATTCCTACGAAAGAATTCCGGCCGCAAATAAAGGATTCCCGTGGGTGCGGCTGGGAACACGTGTCTCCAGCCCAACCCATGGCTAATAATTGGTTTCCCTGAATTTTTTTTATTCCTATAATTAGTCCGTCATTCCTATGAATTCCTATGATAAATTTCGGAATTCCTACGAAAGAATTCTGGTCGCAAATAAACGATTCCCGTGGGTGGGGCTGGGAACACGTGTCTCCAGCTCCGCCCATGGCTAATAATTGGTTTCCCTGAATTTTTTTTTATTCCTATAATTAGTGCGACATTCCTATGAGGTCCTATGATAGGTTTCGGAATTTCTACGAAAGAATTCCGGCCGCAAATAAAGGATTCCCGTGGGTGCGGCTGGGAACACGTGTCTCCAGCCCAACCCATGGCTAATAATTGGTTTCCCTGAATTTTTTTTAATCCTTAAATAAGTACGTCATTCCTATGAGGTCCTATGTTAGGTTTCGGAATTCCTACGAAAGAATTCCGGCCGCAAATAAACGCTTCCCGTGTTGGGGGCTGGGAACACGTGTCTCCAGCCCCACCCATGACAAATAATTGGTTTCCTTGAATTTTTTATATTCCTAAAATTAGTACGTCATTCCTATGAATTCCTATAATAGGATTCGGAATTCCTACGAAAGAATTCCGGCCGCAAATAAACGATGCCCGTTTGTGGGGCTGGGAACACGTACCTCCAGCCCCAACCATGGCCAATAATTGGTTTCCCTAAATTATTTTTATTCCTATAATTAGCACGTCATTCCTATGAATTCCTATGATAAGTATTGGAATTCCTACGAAAGAATTCCGGCCGCAAATAAACGATTCCCGTGGGTTTAGCTGGGATCACGTGTCTCCAGCTCCGCCCTTTTCTAATAATTGGTTTCCCTGAATTTTTTTTATTCCTATAATTAGTGCGCAATTCCTATGAGGTCCTATGATAGGTTTCGGAATTCCTACGAAAGAATTCCGGGAGCAAATAAACGATGCCCGTGGGTGGGGCTGGGAACACGTGTCTCCAGCCCCACCTATGGTCAATAATTGGTTTCCCTGAATTATTTTTATTCCTATAATTAGTGCGTCATTCCTATGAGTTTCTATGATAGGTTTCGGTATTCCTACGAAAGAATTCCGGCCGCAAATAAAGGATTCCCGTGGGTGCGGCTGGGAACACGTGTCTCCAGCCCAACCCATGGCTAATAATTGGTTTCCCTGAATTTTTTTTATTCCTATAATTAGTCCGTCATTCCTATGAATTCCTATGATAAATTTCGGAATTCCTACGAAAGAATTCTGGTCGCAAATAAACGATTCCTGTGGGTGGGGCTGGGAACACGTGTCTCCAGCCCCACCTATGGTCAATAATTGGTTTCCCTGAATTATTTTTATTCCTATAATTAGTGCGTCATTCCTATGAGTTTCTATGATAGGTTTCGGTATTCCTACGAAAGAATTCCGGCCGCAAATAAAGGATTCCCGTGGGTTGCGGCAGGGAACACGTGTCTCCAGCCCAACCCATGGCTAATAATTGGTTTCCCTGAATTTTTTTTATTCCTATAATTAGTCCGTCATTCCTATGAATTCCTATGATAATTTTCGGAATTCCTACGAAAGAATTCTGGTCGCAAATAAACGATTCCCGTGGGTTTAGCTGGGATCACGTGTCTCCAGCTCCGCCCATGGCTAATAATTGGTTTCCCTGAATTTTTTTTTATTCCTATAATTAGTGCGACATTCCTATGAGGTCCTATGATAGGTTTCGGAATTCCTACGAAAGAATTCCGGCCGCAAATAAACGATTCCCGTGTTTGGGGCTGGGAACACGTGTCTCCACTCCAACCCATGGCTAATAATTGGTTTCCCTGAATTTTTTTTATTCCTTTTATTAGTCCGTCATTCCTGTGAATTCCTATGATAATTTTCGGAATTCCTACGAAAGAATTCTGGTCGCAAATAAACGATTCCCGTGGGTGGGGCTGGGATCACGTGTCTCCAGCTCCGCCCATGTCTAATAATTGGTTTCCCTGAATTTATTTATTCCTATAATTAGTGCGACATTCCTATGATAGGTTTCGGAATTCCTACGAAAGAATTCCGGCCGCAAATAAAGGATTCCCGTGGGTGCGGCTGGGAACACGTGTCTCCAGCCCAACCCATGGCTAATAATTGGTTTCCCTGAATTTTTTTTATACCTATAATTAGTCCGTCATTCCTGTGAATTCCTATGATAATTTTCGGAATTCCTACGAAAGAATTCTGGGGGAATTTATACCTCGCGTACGTAAGCGGACGTCAGTTAAATGAGATAGAATATACCTTCTCAAACAGATGCGAGTAGGCGGCCCAGTGGTACGGTTGTCGCTTATCATGCAAGTTAACCGGGTTCGAATCTCGGTCCGGCGGATAATATTTTTAAATTATTTTCCACGCGCGGCGGCAATGTCGTGCGGTGGTCATAGGTGGTGGGGTGGCGGGGGTACATCGTGTGTGATATATGGTGGGTTCAGCAGCCGTCAATGTATAGGGATGAGCAGACGGGTATAGTGGGATGAGCAGACAGGTATAGTGGGTTGAGCAGACGGGTATATTGGGTTGAGCATACGGTATAGTGGGTTGAGCAGACGGGTATAGGAATTTGCCAGCAGGATGAGGCGCCAGAACTCCCTTTTTTAACCTACTCACGTGTCTCCAGCCCCACCTATGGTCAATAATTGGTTTCCATGAATTATTTTTATTCCTATACTTAGTGAGTCATTCCTATGAGTTTCTATGATAGGTTTCGGTATTCCTACGAAAGAATTCCGGCCGCAAATAAAGGATTCCCGTGGGTGCGGCTGGGAACACGTGTCTCCAGCCCAACCCATGGCTAATAATTGGTTTCCCTGAATTTTTTTTATTCCTATAATTAGTCCGTCATTCCTATGAATTCCTATGATAAATTTCGGAATTCCTACGAAAGAATTCTGGTCGCAAATAAACGATTCCCGTGGGTGGGGCTGGGAACACGTGTCTCCAGCTCCGCCCATGGCTAATAATTGGTTTCCCTGAATTTTTTTTTATTCCTATAATTAGTGCGACATTCCTATGAGGTCCTATGATAGGTTTCGGAATTTCTACGAAAGAATTCCGGCCGCAAATAAAGGATTCCCGTGGGTGCGGCTGGGAACACGTGTCTCCAGCCCAACCCATGGCTAATAATTGGTTTCCCTGAATTTTTTTTAATCCTTAAATAAGTACGTCATTCCTATGAGGTCCTATGTTAGGTTTCGGAATTCCTACGAAAGAATTCCGGCCGCAAATAAACGTTTCCCGTGTTGGGGGCTGGGAACACGTGTCTCCAGCCCAACCCATGGCTAATAATTGGTTTCCCTGAATTTTTTTTATTCCTATAATTAGTCCGTCATTCCTATGAATTCCTATGATAAATTTCGGAATTCCTACGAAAGAATTCTGGTCGCAAATAAACGATTCCTGTGGGTGGGGCTGGGAACACGTGTCTCCAGCCCCACCTATGGTCAATAATTGGTTTCCCTGAATTATTTTTATTCCTATAATTAGTGCGTCATTCCTATGAGTTTCTATGATAGGTTTCGGTATTCCTAGGAAAGAATTCCGGCCGCAAATAAAGGATTCCCGTGGGTTGCGGCAGGGAACACGTGTCTCCAGCCCAACCCATGGCTAATAATTGGTTTCCCTGAATTTTTTTTATTCCTATAATTAGTCCGTCATTCCTATGAATTCCTATGATAATTTTCGGAATTCCTACGAAAGAATTCTGGTCGCAAATAAACGATTCCCGTGGGTTTAGCTGGGATCACGTGTCTCCAGCTCCGCCCATGGCTAATAATTGGTTTCCCTGAATTTTTTTTTATTCCTATAATTAGTGCGACATTCCTATGAGGTCCTATGATAGGTTTCGGAATTCCTACGAAAGAATTCCGGCCGCAAATAAACGATTCCCGTGTTTGGGGCTGGGAACACGTGTCTCCACTCCAACCCATGGCTAATAATTGGTTTCCCTGAATTTTTTTTATTCCTTTTATTAGTCCGTCATTCCTGTGAATTCCTATGATAATTTTCGGAATTCCTACGAAAGAATTCTGGTCGCAAATAAACGATTCCCGTGGGTGGGGCTGGGATCACGTGTCTCCAGCTCCGCCCATGTCTAATAATTGGTTTCCCTGAATTTATTTATTCCTATAATTAGTGCGACATTCCTATGATAGGTTTCGGAATTCCTACGAAAGAATTCCGGCCGCAAATAAAGGATTCCCGTGGGTGCGGCTGGGAACACGTGTCTCCAGCCCAATCCATGGCTAATAATTGGTTTCCCTGAATTTTTTTTATACCTATAATTAGTCCGTCATTCCTGTGAATTCCTATGATAATTTTCGGAATTCCTACGAAAGAATTCTGGGGGAATTTATACCTCGCGTACGTAAGCGGACGTCAGTTAAATGAGATAGAATATACCTTCTCAAACAGATGCGAGTAGGCGGCCCAGTGGTACGGTTGTCGCTTATCATGCAAGTTAACCGGGTTCGAATCTCGGTCCGGCGGATAATATTTTTAAATTATTTTCCACGCGCGGCGGCAATGTCGTGCGGTGGTCATAGGTGGTGGGGTGGCGGGGGTACATCGTGTGTGATATATGGTGGGTTCAGCAGCCGTCAATGTATAGGGATGAGCAGACGGGTATAGTGGGATGAGCAGACAGGTATAGTGGGTTGAGCAGACGGGTATATTGGGTTGAGCATACGGTATAGTGGGTTGAGCAGACGGGTATAGGAATTTGCCAGCAGGATGAGGCGCCAGAACTCCCTTTTTTAACCTACTCACGTGTCTCCAGCCCCACCTATGGTCAATAATTGGTTTCCATGAATTATTTTTATTCCTATACTTAGTGAGTCATTCCTATGAGTTTCTATGATAGGTTTCGGTATTCCTACGAAAGAATTCCGGCCGCAAATAAAGGATTCCCGTGGGTGCGGCTGGGAACACGTGTCTCCAGCCCAACCCATGGCTAATAATTGGTTTCCCTGAATTTTTTTATTCCTATAATTAGTCCGTCATTCCTATGAATTCCTATGATAAATTTCGGAATTCCTACGAAAGAATTCTGGTCGCAAATAAACGATTCCCGTGGGTGGGGCTGGGAACACGTGTCTCCAGCTCCGCCCATGGCTAATAATTGGTTTCCCTGAATTTTTTTTATTCCTATAATTAGTGCGACATTCCTATGAGGTCCTATGATAGGTTTCGGAATTTCTACGAAAGAATTCCGGCCGCAAATAAAGGATTCCCGTGGGTGCGGCTGGGAACACGTGTCTCCAGCCCAACCCATGGCTAATAATTGGTTTCCCTGAATTTTTTTTAATCCTTAAATAAGTACGTCATTCCTATGAGGTCCTATGTTAGGTTTCGGAATTCCTACGAAAGAATTCCGGCCGCAAATAAACGCTTCCCGTGTTGGGGGCTGGGAACACGTGTCTCCAGCCCCACCCATGACAAATAATTGGTTTCCTTGAATTTTTTATATTCCTAAAATTAGTACGTCATTCCTATGAATTCCTATAATAGGATTCGGAATTCCTACGAAAGAATTCCAGCCGCAAATAAACGATGCCCGTTTGTGGGGCTGGGAACACGTACCTCCAGCCCCAACCATGGCCAATAATTGGTTTCCCTAAATTATTTTTATTCCTATAATTAGCACGTCATTCCTATGAATTCCTATGATAAGTATTGGAATTCCTACGAAAGAATTCCGGCCGCAAATAAACGATTCCCGTGGGTGCGGCTGGGAACACATACCTCCAGCCCCACCTATGGCTAATAATTGGTTTCCCTGAATTTTTTTATTCCTATAATTAGTGCGTCATTCCTATGAGCTTCTATGATAGGTTTCGGAATTCCTACGAAAGAATTCCGGGAGCAAATAAACGATGCCCGTGGGTGGGGCTGGGAACACGTGTCTCCAGCCCCACCTATGGTCAATAATTGGTTTCCCTGAATTATTTTTATTCCTATAATTAGTGCGTCATTCCTATGAGTTTCTATGATAGGTTTCGGTATTCCTACGAAAGAATTCCGGCCGCAAATAAAGGATTCCCGTGGGTGCGGCTGGGAACACGTGTCTCCAGCCCAACTAATGGCTAATAATTGGTTTCCCTGAATTTTTTTTATTCCTATAATTAGTCCGTCATTCCTATGAATTCCTATGATAAATTTCGGAATTCCTACGAAAGAATTCTGGTCGCAAATAAACGATTCCTGTGGGTGGGGCTGGGAACACGTGTCTCCAGCCCCACCTATGGTCAATAATTGGTTTCCCTGAATTATTTTTATTCCTATAATTAGTGCGTCATTCCTATGAGTTTCTATGATAGGTTTCGGTATTCCTACGAAAGAATTCCGGCCGCAAATAAAGGATTCCCGTGGGTTGCGGCAGGGAACACGTGTCTCCAGCCCAACCCATGGCTAATAATTGGTTTCCCTGAATTTTTTTATTCCTATAATTAGTCCGTCATTCCTATGAATTCCTATGATAATTTTCGGAATTCCTACGAAAGAATTCTGGTCGCAAATAAACGATTCCCGTGGGTTTAGCTGGGATCACGTGTCTCCAGCTCCGCCCATGGCTAATAATTGGTTTCCCTGAATTTTTTTTATTCCTTTTATTAGTCCGTCATTCCTGTGAATTCCTATGATAATTTTCGGAATTCCTACGAAAGAATTCTGGTCGCAAATAAACGATTCCCGTGGGTGGGGCTGGGATCACGTGTCTCCAGCTCCGCCCATGACTAATAATTGGTTTCCCTGAATTTATTTATTCCTATAATTAGTGCGACATTCCTATGATAGGTTTCGGAATTCCTAGGAAAGAATTCCGGCCGCAAATAAAGGATTCCCGTGGGTGCGGCTGGGAACACGTGTCTCCAGCCCAACCCATGGCTAATAATTGGTTTCCCTGAATTTTTTTTATACCTATAATTAGTCCGTCATTCCTGTGAATTCCTATGATAATTTTCGGAATTCCTACGAAAGAATTCTGGGGGAATTTATACCTCGCGTACGTAAGCGGACGTCAGTTAAATGAGATAGAATATACCTTCTCAAACAGATGCGAGTAGGCGGCCCAGTGGTACGGTTGTCGCTTATCATGCAAGTTAACCGGGTTCGAATCTCGGTCCGGCGGATAATATTTTTAAATTATTTTCCACGCGCGGCGGCAATGTCGTGCGGTGGTCATAGGTGGTGGGGTGGCGGGGGTACATCGTGTGTGATATATGGTGGGTTCAGCAGCCGTCAATGTATAGGGATGAGCAGACGGGTATAGTGGGATGAGCAGACAGGTATAGTGGGTTGAGCAGACGGGTATATTGGGTTGAGCATACGGTATAGTGGGTTGAGCAGACGGGTATAGGAATTTGCCAGCAGGATGAGGCGCCAGAACTCCCTTTTTTAACCTACTCACATGTCTCCAGCCCCACCCACGGGCATCGTTTATTTGCGGCCGGAATTCTTTCGTAGGAATTCCGAAAATTATCATAGGAATTCATAGGAAAGACGGACTAATTATAGGCATAAAAAAAATTCAGGGAAACCAATTATTAGCCATTGGTGGGGCTGGAGACACGTGTTCCCAGCCCCACCCACGGGAATCGTTTATTTGCGGCCGGAATTCTTTCGTAGGAATTCCGAAACCTATCATAGGACCTCATAGGAATGTCGCACCAATTATAGGAATAAAAAAAATTCAGGGAAACCAATTATTAGCCATGGATGGGGCTGGAGACACGTGTTCCCAGCCCCAAACACGGGAATCGTTTATTTGCGGCCGGAATTCTTTCGTAGGAATTCCGAAACCTATCATAGGACCTCATAGGAATGTCGCACTAATTATAGGAATAAAAAAAATTCAGGGAAACCAATTATTAGCCATGGGCGGAGCTGGAGACACGTGATCCCAGCTAAACCCACGGGAATCGTTTATTTGCGACCAGAATTCTTTCGTAGGAATTCCGAAAATTATCATAGGAATTCATAGGAATGACGGACTAATTATAGGAATAAAAAAAATTCAGGGAAACCAATTATTAGCCATGGGTTGGGCTGGAGACACGTGTTCCCAGCCGCTACCACGGGAATCCTTTATTTGCGGCCGGAATTCTTTTGTAGGAATACCGAAACCTATCATAGAAACTCATAGGAATAAAAATAATTCAGGGAAACCAATTATTGACCATAGGTGGGGCTGGAGACACGTGTTCCCAGCCCCACCCACGGGAATCGTTTATTTGCGGCCGGAATTCTTTCGTAGGAATTCCGAAACCTATCATAGAAGCTCATAGGAATGACGCACTAATTATAGGAATAAAAAAAATTCAGGGAAACCAATTATTAGCCATAGGTGGGGCTGGAGACACGTGTTCCCAACCGCACCCACGGGAATCGTTTATTTGCGGCCGGAATTCTTTCGTAGGAATTCCGAAACATATCATGGGAATTCATAGGAATGACGTACTAATTATAGGAATAAAAAAATTCAGGAAAACCAATTTTTAAGCATGTGCGGGGCTGGAGACACGTGTTCTTAGCCCCACCCACGGCAATCGTTTATTTGCGGCCGGAATTCTTTCGTAGGAATTCCGAAACCTATCATAGAAGCTCATAGGAATGACGCACTAATTATAGGAATAAAAAAAATTCAGGGAAACCAATTATTAGCCATAGGTGGGGCTGGAGGTATGTGTTCCCAGCCGCACCCACGGGAATCGTTTATTTGCGGCCGGAATTCTTTCGTAGGAATTCCAAAACCTATCATAGGAATTCATAGGAATGACGTGCTAATTATAGGAATAAAAATAATTTAGGGAAACCAATTATTGGCCATGGTTGGGGCTGGAGGTACGTGTTCCCAGCCCCACAAACGGGCATCGTTTATTTGCGGCCGGAATTCTTTCGTAGGAATTCCGAATCCTATTATAGGAATTCATAGGAATGACGTACTAATTTAAGGAATATAAAAAATTCAAGGAAACCAATTATTAGTCATGGGTGGGGCTGGAGACACGTGTTCCCAGCCCCCAACACGGGAAGCGTTTATTTGCGGCCGGAATTCTTTCGTAGGAATTCCGAAACCTAACATAGGACCTCATAGGAATGACGTACTTATTTAAGGATTAAAAAAAATTCAGGGAAACCAATTATTAGCCATGGGTGGGGCTGGAGACACGTGTTCCCAGCCCCACCCACGGGAATCGTTTATTTGCGGACGGAATTCTTTCGTAGGAATTCCGAAACCTATCATAGGACCTCATAGGAATGTCGCACCAATTATAGGAATAAAAAAAATTCAGGGAAACCAATTATTAGCCATGGGTGGGGCTGGAGACACGTGTTCCCAGCCCAAAACACGGGAATCGTTTATTTGCGGCCGGAATTCTTTCGTAGGAATTCCGAAACCTATCATAGGACCTCATAGGAATGACGCACTAATTATAGGAATAAAAAAAATTCAGGGAAACCAATTATTAGCCATGGGCGGAGCTGGAGACACGTGATCCCAGCTAAACCCACGGGAATCGTTTATTTGCGACCAGAATTCTTTCGTAGGAATTCCGAAACCTATCATAGGACCTCATAGGAATGTCGCACTAATTATAGGAATAAAAAAAAATTCAGGGAAACCAATTATTAGCCATGGGCGGAGCTGGAGACACGTGATCCCAGCTAAACCCACGGGAATCGTTTATTTGCGACCAGAATTCTTTCGTAGGAATTCCGAAAATTATCATAGGAATTCATAGGAATGACGGACTAATTATAGGAATAAAAAAAATTCAGGGAAACCAATTATTAGCCATGGGTTGGGCTGGAGACACGTGTTCCCTGCCGCAACCCACGGGAATCCTTTATTTGCGGCCGGAATTCTTTCGTAGGAATACCGAAACCTATCATAGAAACTCATAGGAATGACGCACTAATTATAGGAATAAAAATAATTCAGGGAAACCAATTATTGACCATAGGTGGGGCTGGAGACACGTGTTCCCAGCCCCACCCACGGGAATCGTTTATTTGCGACCAGAATTCTTTCGTAGGAATTCCGAAATTTATCATAGGAATTCATAGGAATGACGGACTAATTATAGGAATAAAAAAAATTCAGGGAAACCAATTATTAGCCATGGGTTGGGCTGGAGACACGTGTTCCCAGCCGCACCCACGGGAATCCTTTATTTGCGGCCGGAATTCTTTCGTAGGAATACCGAAACCTATCATAGAAACTCATAGGAATGACGCACTAATTATAGGAATAAAAATAATTCAGGGAAACCAATTATTGACCATAGGTGGGGCTGGAGACACGTGTTCCCAGCCCCACCCACGGGCATCGTTTATTTGCGGCCGGAATTCTTTCGTAGGAATTCCGAATCCTATTATAGGAATTCATAGGAATGACGTACTAATTTTAGGAATATAAAAAATTCAAGGAAACCAATTATTAGTCATGGGTGGGGCTGGAGACACGTGTTCCCAGCCCCCAACACGGGAAGCGTTTATTTGCGACCGGAATTCTTTCGTAGGAATTCCGAAACCTAACATAGGACCTCATAGGAATGACGTACTTATTTAAGGATTAAAAAAAATTCAGGGAAACCAATTATTAGCCATGGGTGGGGCTGGAGACACGTGTACCCAGCCCCAAACACGGGAATCGTTTATTTGCGGCCGGAATTCTTTCGTAGGAATTCCGAAACCTATCATAGGACCTCATAGGAATGTCGCACTAATTATAGGAATAAAAAAAAATTCAGGGAAACCAATTATTAGCCATGGGCGGAGCTGGAGACACGTGATCCCAGCTAAACCCACGGGAATCGTTTATTTGCGACCAGAATTCTTTCGTAGGAATTCCGAAAATTATCATAGGAATTCATAGGAATGACGGACTAATTATAGGAATAAAAAAAATTCAGGGAAACCAATTATTAGCCATGGGTTGGGCTGGAGACACGTGTTCCCAGCCGCACCCACGGGAATCCTTTATTTGCGGCCGGAATTCTTTCGTAGGAATACCGAAACCTATCATAGAAACTCATAGGAATGACGCACTAATTATAGGAATAAAAATAATTCAGGGAAACCAATTATTGACCATAGGTGGGGCTGGAGACACGTGTTCCCAGCCCCACCCACGGGCATCGTTTATTTGCGGCCGGAATTCTTTCGTAGGAATTCCGAATCCTATTATAGGAATTCATAGGAATGACGTACTAATTTTAGGAATATAAAAAATTCAAGGAAACCAATTATTAGTCATGGGTGGGGCTGGAGACACGTGTTCCCAGCCCCCAACACGGGAAGCGTTTATTTGCGACCGGAATTCTTTCGTAGGAATTCCGAAACCTAACATAGGACCTCATAGGAATGACGTACTTATTTAAGGATTAAAAAAAATTCAGGGAAACCAATTATTAGCCATGGGTGGGGCTGGAGACACGTGTTCCCAGCCCCACCCACGGGAATCGTTTATTTGCGGCCGGAATTCTTTCGTAGGAATTCCGAAACCTATCATAGGACCTCATAGGAATGTCGCACCAATTATAGGAATAAAAAAAATTCAGGGAAACCAATTATTAGCCATGGGTGGGGCTGGAGACACGTGTACCCAGCCCCAAACACGGGAATCGTTTATTTGCGGCCGGAATTCTTTCGTAGGAATTCCGAAACCTATCATAGGACCTCATAGGAATGTCGCACTAATTATAGGAATAAAAAAATTCAGGGAAACCAATTATTAGCCATGGGCGGAGCTGGAGACACGTGATCCCAGCTAAACCCACGGGAATCGTTTATTTGCGACCAGAATTCTTTCGTAGGAATTCCGAAAATTATCATAGGAATTCATAGGAATGACGGACTAATTATAGGAATAAAAAAAATTCAGGGAAACCAATTATTAGCCATGGGTTTTGCTGGAGACACGTGTTCCCAGCCGCACCCACGGGAATCCTTTATTTGCGGCCGGAATTCTTTCGTAGGAATACCGAAACCTATCATAGAAACTCATAGGAATGACGCACTAATTATAGGAATAAAAATAATTCAGGGAAACCAATTATTGACCATAGGTGGGGCTGGAGACACGTGTTCCCAGCCCCACCCACGGGAATCGTTTATTTGCGGCCGGAATTCTTTCGTATTAATTCCGAAACCTATCATAGAAGCTCATAGGAATGACGCACTAATTATAGGAATAAAAAAAATTCAGGGAAACCAATTATTAGCCATAGGTGGGGCTGGAGGTACGTGTTCCCAGCCGCACCCACGGGAATCGTTTATTTGCGGCCGGAATTCTTTCGTAGGAATTCCGAAACCTATCATAGGACCTCAAAGGAATGTCGCACTAATTATAGGAATTAAAAAAATTCAGGGAAACCAATTATTAGCCATGGGTGGGGCTGGAGACACGTGTTCCCAGCCCCAAACACGGGAATCGTTTATTTGCGGCCGGAATTCTTTCGTAGGAATTCCGAAACCTATCATAGGACCTCATAGGAATGTCGCACTAATTATAGGAATAAAAAAAATTCAGGGAAACCAATTATTAGCCATGGGCGGAGCTGGAGACACGTGTTCCCAGCCGCACCCACGGGAATCCTTTATTTGCGGCCGGAATTCTTTCGTAGGAATACCGAAACCTATCATAGAAACTCATAGGAATGACGCACTAATTATAGGAATAAAAATAATTCAGGGAAACCAATAATTGACCATAGGTGGGGCTGGAGACACGTGTTCCCAGCCCCACCCACGGGAATCGTTTATTTGCGGCCGGAATTCTTTCGTAGGAATTCCGAAACCTATCATAGAAGCTCATAGGAATGACGCACTAATTATAGGAATAAAAATAATTCAGGGAAACCAATTATTACCCATAGGTGGGGCTGGAGGTACGTGTTCCCAGCCGCACCCACGGGAATCGTTTATTTGCGGCCGGAATTCTTTCGTAGGAATTCCGAAAATTATCTTAGGAATTCATAGGAATGACGCGCTAATTATAGGAATAAAAATAATTCAGGGAAACCAATTATTGGCCATGGGTGGGGCTGGAGACACGTGTTCCCAGCCCCACCCACGGGAATCGTTTATTTGCGGCCGGAATTCTTTCGTAGGAATTCCGAAACCTATCATAGGACCTCATAGCAATGTCGCACTAATTATATTAAAAAAAAATTCAGGGAAACCAATTATTAGAAATGGGTGGGGCTGGAGACACGTGTTCAAAGCCCCACTCACGGGAATCGTTTATTTGCGGCCGGAATTCTTTCGTAGGAATTCCGAAACCTATCATAGGAATGTCGCACTAATTATAGGAATAAAAAAAATTCAGGGAAACCAATTATTAGCCATGGGTGGTGCTGGAGACACGTGTTCCTAGCCGCACCCACGGGAATCGTTTATTTGCTGCCAGAATTCTTTCGTAGGAATTCCGAAACCTATCATAGGAATTCATAGGAAAGACGTACTAATTATAGGAATAAAAAAAATTCAGGAAAACCAATTATTAGCCATGGGTGGGGCTGGAGACACGTGTTCTCAGCCCCACCCACGGGAATCGTTTATTTGCGGCCGGAATTCTTTCGTAGGAATTCCGAAAATTATCATAGGAATTCATAGGAAAGACGGGCTAATTATAGGAATAAAAAAAATTCAGGGAAACCAATTATTAGCCATAGGTGGGGCTGGAGACACGTGTTCTCAGCCCCACCCACGGGAATCGTTTATTTGCGGCCGGAATTCTTTCGTAGGAATTCCGAAACCTATCATAGGAATGTCGCACTAATTATAGGAATAAAAAAATTCAGGGAAACCAATTATTAGCCATGGGTGGGGCTGGAGACACGTGTTCCTAGCCGCACCCACGGGAATCGTTTATTTGCGGCCAGAATTCTTTCGTAGGAATTCCGAAACCTATCATAGGAATTCATAGGAAAGACGTACTAATTATATTAAAAAAAAATTCAGGGAAACCAATTATTAGAAATGGGTGGGGCTGGAGACACGTGTTCAAAGCCCCACTCACGGGAATCGTTTATTTGCGGCCGGAATTCTTTCGTAGGAATTCCGAAAATTATCATAGGAATTCATAGGAAAGACGTACTAATTATAGGAATAAAAAAAATTCAGGAAAACCAATTATTAGCCATGGGTGGGGCTGGAGACACGTGTTCTCAGCCCCACCCTCGGGAATCGTTTATTTGCGGCCGGAATTCTTTCGTAGGAATTCCGAAAATTATCAAAGGAATTCATAGGAATGTCGCACCAATTATAGGAATAAAAAAATTCAGGGAAACCAATTATTAGCCATGGGTGGGGCTGGAGACACGTGTTCCCAGCCCAAAACACGGGAATCGTTTATTTGCGGCCGGAATTCTTTCGTAGGAATTCCGAAACCTATCATAGGACCTCAAAGGAATGTCGCACTAATTATAGGAATTAAAAAAATTCAGGGAAACCAATTATTAGCCATGGGTGGGGCTGGAGACACGTGTTCCCAGCCCCAAACACGGGAATCGTTTATTTGCGGCCGGAATTCTTTCGTAGGAATTCCGAAACCTATCATAGGACCTCATAGGAATGTCGCACTAATTATAGGAATAAAAAAAATTCAGGGAAACCAATTATTAGCCATGGGCGGAGCTGGAGACACGTGTTCCCAGCCGCACCCACGGGAATCCTTTATTTGCGGCCGGAATTCTTTCGTAGGAATACCGAAACCTATCATAGAAACTCATAGGAATGACGCACTAATTATAGGAATAAAAATAATTCAGGGAAACCAATAATTGACCATAGGTGGGGCTGGAGACACGTGTTCCCAGCCCCACCCACGGGAATCGTTTATTTGCGGCCGGAATTCTTTCGTAGGAATTCCGAAACCTATCATAGGACCTCAAAGGAATGTCGCACTAATTATAGGAATTAAAAAAATTCAGGGAAACCAATTATTAGCCATGGGTGGGGCTGGAGACACGTGTTCCCAGCCCCAAACACGGGAATCGTTTATTTGCGGCCGGAATTCTTTCGTAGGAATTCCGAAACCTATCATAGGACCTCATAGGAATGTCGCACTAATTATAGGAATAAAAAAAATTCAGGAAAACCAATTATTAGCCATGGGTGGGGCTGGAGACACGTGTTCTCAGCCCCACCCACGGGAATCGTTTATTTGCGGCCGGAATTCTTTCGTAGGAATTCCGAAAATTATCATAGGAATTCATAGGAAAGACGGGCTAATTATAGGAATAAAAAAAATTCAGGGAAACCAATTATTAGCCATAGGTGGGGCTGGAGACACGTGTTCTCAGCCCCACCCACGGGAATCGTTTATTTGCGGCCGGAATTCTTTCGTAGGAATTCCGAAACCTATCATAGGAATGTCGCACTAATTATAGGAATAAAAAAAATTCAGGGAAACCAATTATTAGCCATGGGTGGGGCTGGAGACACGTGTTCCTAGCCGCATCCACGGGAATCGTTTATTTGCGGCCAGAATTCTTTCGTAGGAATTCCGAAACCTATCATAGGAATTCATAGGAAAGACGTACTAATTATATTAAAAAAAAATTCAGGGAAACCAATTATTAGAAATGGGTGGGGCTGGAGACACGTGTTCAAAGCCCCACTCACGGGAATCGTTTATTTGCGGCCGGAATTCTTTCGTAGGAATTCCGAAAATTATCATAGGAATTCATAGGAAAGACGTACTAATTATAGGAATAAAAAAAATTCAGGAAAACCAATTATTAGCCATGGGTGGGGCTGGAGACACGTGTTCTCAGCCCCACCCTCGGGAATCGTTTATTTGCGGCCGGAATTCTTTCGTAGGAATTCCGAAAATTATCAAAGGAATTCATAGGAATGTCGCACCAATTATAGGAATAAAAAAAATTCAGGGAAACCAATTATTAGCCATGGGTGGGGCTGGAGACACGTGTTCCCAGCCCAAAACACGGGAATCGTTTATTTGCGGCCGGAATTCTTTCGTAGGAATTCCGAAACCTATCATAGGACCTCAAAGGAATGTCGCACTAATTATAGGAATTAAAAAAATTCAGGGAAACCAATTATTAGCCATGGGTGGGGCTGGAGACACGTGTTCCCAGCCCCAAACACGGGAATCGTTTATTTGCGGCCGGAATTCTTTCGTAGGAATTCCGAAACCTATCATAGGACCTCATAGGAATGTCGCACTAATTATAGGAATAAAAAAAATTCAGGGAAACCAATTATTAGCCATGGGCGGAGCTGGAGACACGTGTTCCCAGCCGCACCCACGGGAATCCTTTATTTGCGGCCGGAATTCTTTCGTAGGAATACCGAAACCTATCATAGAAACTCATAGGAATGACGCACTAATTATAGGAATAAAAATAATTCAGGGAAACCAATAATTGACCATAGGTGGGGCTGGAGACACGTGTTCCCAGCCCCACCCACGGGAATCGTTTATTTGCGGCCGGAATTCTTTCGTAGGAATTCCGAAACCTATCATAGAAGCTCATAGGAATGACGCACTAATTATAGGAATAAAAATAATTCAGGGAAACCAATTATTACCCATAGGTGGGGCTGGAGGTACGTGTTCCCAGCCGCACCCACGGGAATCGTTTATTTGCGGCCGGAATTCTTTCGTAGGAATTCCGAAAATTATCTTAGGAATTCATAGGAATGACGCGCTAATTATAGGAATAAAAATAATTCAGGGAAACCAATTATTGGCCATGGGTGGGGCTGGAGACACGTGTTCCCAGCCCCACCCACGGGAATCGTTTATTTGCGGCCGGAATTCTTTCGTAGGAATTCCGAAACCTATCATAGGACCTCATAGCAATGTCGCACTAATTATATTAAAAAAAAATTCAGGGAAACCAATTATTAGAAATGGGTGGGGCTGGAGACACGTGTTCAAAGCCCCACTCACGGGAATCGTTTATTTGCGGCCGGAATTCTTTCGTAGGAATTCCGAAACCTATCATAGGAATGTCGCACTAATTATAGGAATAAAAAAAATTCAGGGAAACCAATTATTAGCCATGGGTGGTGCTGGAGACACGTGTTCCTAGCCGCACCCACGGGAATCGTTTATTTGCTGCCAGAATTCTTTCGTAGGAATTCCGAAACCTATCATAGGAATTCATAGGAAAGACGTACTAATTATAGGAATAAAAAAAATTCAGGAAAACCAATTATTAGCCATGGGTGGGGCTGGAGACACGTGTTCTCAGCCCCACCCACGGGAATCGTTTATTTGCGGCCGGAATTCTTTCGTAGGAATTCCGAAAATTATCATAGGAATTCATAGGAAAGACGGGCTAATTATAGGAATAAAAAAAATTCAGGGAAACCAATTATTAGCCATAGGTGGGGCTGGAGACACGTGTTCTCAGCCCCACCCACGGGAATCGTTTATTTGCGGCCGGAATTCTTTCGTAGGAATTCCGAAACCTATCATAGGAATGTCGCACTAATTATAGGAATAAAAAAAATTCAGGGAAACCAATTATTAGCCATGGGTGGGGCTGGAGACACGTGTTCCTAGCCGCACCCACGGGAATCGTTTATTTGCGGCCAGAATTCTTTCGTAGGAATTCCGAAACCTATCATAGGAATTCATAGGAAAGACGTACTAATTATATTAAAAAAAAATTCAGGGAAACCAATTATTAGAAATGGGTGGGGCTGGAGACACGTGTTCAAAGCCCCACTCACGGGAATCGTTTATTTGCGGCCGGAATTCTTTCGTAGGAATTCCGAAAATTATCATAGGAATTCATAGGAAAGACGTACTAATTATAGGAATAAAAAAAATTCAGGAAAACCAATTATTAGCCATGGGTGGGGCTGGAGACACGTGTTCTCAGCCCCACCCACGGGAATCGTTATTTGCGGCCGGAATTCTTTCGTAGGAATTCCGAAAATTATCAAAGGAATTCATAGGAATGTCGCACCAATTATAGGAATAAAAAAAATTCAGGGAAACCAATTATTAGCCATGGGTGGGGCTGGAGACACGTGTTCCCAGCCCAAAACACGGGAATCGTTTATTTGCGGCCGGAATTCTTTCGTAGGAATTCCGAAACCTATCATAGGACCTCATAGGAATGACGCACTAATTATAGGATTAAAAAAAATTCAGGGAAACCAATTATTAGCCATGGGCGGAGCTGGAGACACGTGATCCCAGCTAAACCCACGGGAATCGTTTATTTGCGACCAGAATTCTTTCGTAGGAATTCCGAAACCTATCATAGGACCTCATAGGAATGTCGCACTAATTATAGGAATAAAAAAAATTCAGGGAAACCAATTATTAGCCATGGGCGGAGCTGGAGACACGTGATCCCAGCTAAACCCACGGGAATCGTTTATTTGCGACCAGAATTCTTTCGTAGGAATTCCGAAATTTATCATAGGAATTCATAGGAATGACGGACTAATTATAGGAATAAAAAAAATTCAGGGAAACCAATTATTAGCCATGGGTTGGGCTGGAGACACGTGTTCCCAGCCGCACCCACGGGAATCCTTTATTTGCGGCCGGAATTCTTTCGTAGGAATACCGAAACCTATCATAGAAACTCATAGGAATGACGCACTAATTATAGGAATAAAAATAATTCAGGGAAACCAATTATTGACCATAGGTGGGGCTGGAGACACGTGTTCCCAGCCCCACCCACGGGCATCGTTTATTTGCGGCCGGAATTCTTTCGTAGGAATTCCGAATCCTATTATAGGAATTCATAGGAATGACGTACTAATTTTAGGAATATAAAAAATTCAAGGAAACCAATTATTAGTCATGGGTGGGGCTGGAGACACGTGTTCCCAGCCCCCAACACGGGAAGCGTTTATTTGCGACCGGAATTCTTTCGTAGGAATTCCGAAACCTAACATAGGACCTCATAGGAATGACGTACTTATTTAAGGATTAAAAAAAATTCAGGGAAACCAATTATTAGCCATGGGTGGGGCTGGAGACACGTGTTCCCAGCCCCACCCACGGGAATCGTTTATTTGCGGCCGGAATTCTTTCGTAGGAATTCCGAAACCTATCATAGGACCTCATAGGAATGTCGCACCAATTATAGGAATAAAAAAATTCAGGGAAACCAATTATTAGCCATGGGTGGGGCTGGAGACACGTGTACCCAGCCCCAAACACGGGAATCGTTTATTTGCGGCCGGAATTCTTTCGTAGGAATTCCGAAACCTATCATAGGACCTCATAGGAATGTCGCACTAATTATAGGAATAAAAAAAATTCAGGGAAACCAATTATTAGCCATGGGCGGAGCTGGAGACACGTGATCCCAGCTAAACCCACGGGAATCGTTTATTTGCGACCAGAATTCTTTCGTAGGAATTCCGAAAATTATCATAGGAATTCATAGGAATGACGGACTAATTATAGGAATAAAAAAAATTCAGGGAAACCAATTATTAGCCATGGGTTTTGCTGGAGACACGTGTTCCCAGCCGCACCCACGGGAATCCTTTATTTGCGGCCGGAATTCTTTCGTAGGAATACCGAAACCTATCATAGAAACTCATAGGAATGACGCACTAATTATAGGAATAAAAATAATTCAGGGAAACCAATTATTGACCATAGGTGGGGCTGGAGACACGTGTTCCCAGCCCCACCCACGGGAATCGTTTATTTGCGGCCGGAATTCTTTCGTATTAATTCCGAAACCTATCATAGAAGCTCATAGGAATGACGCACTAATTATAGGAATAAAAAAAATTCAGGGAAACCAATTATTAGCCATAGGTGGGGCTGGAGGTACGTGTTCCCAGCCGCACCCACGGGAATCGTTTATTTGCGGCCGGAATTCTTTCGTAGGAATTCCGAAACCTATCATAGGACCTCAAAGGAATGTCGCACTAATTATAGGAATTAAAAAAATTCAGGGAAACCAATTATTAGCCATGGGTGGGGCTGGAGACACGTGTTCCCAGCCCCAAACACGGGAATCGTTTATTTGCGGCCGGAATTCTTTCGTAGGAATTCCGAAACCTATCATAGGACCTCATAGGAATGTCGCACTAATTATAGGAATAAAAAAAATTCAGGGAAACCAATTATTAGCCATGGGCGGAGCTGGAGACACGTGTTCCCAGCCGCACCCACGGGAATCCTTTATTTGCGGCCGGAATTCTTTCGTAGGAATACCGAAACCTATCATAGAAACTCATAGGAATGACGCACTAATTATAGGAATAAAAATAATTCAGGGAAACCAATAATTGACCATAGGTGGGGCTGGAGACACGTGTTCCCAGCCCCACCCACGGGAATCGTTTATTTGCGGCCGGAATTCTTTCGTAGGAATTCCGAAACCTATCATAGAAGCTCATAGGAATGACGCACTAATTATAGGAATAAAAATAATTCAGGGAAACCAATTATTACCCATAGGTGGGGCTGGAGGTACGTGTTCCCAGCCGCACCCACGGGAATCGTTTATTTGCGGCCGGAATTCTTTCGTAGGAAATCCGAAAATTATCTTAGGAATTCATAGGAATGACGCGCTAATTATAGGAATAAAAATAATTCAGGGAAACCAATTATTGGCCATGGGTGGGGCTGGAGACACGTGTTCCCAGCCCCACCCACGGGAATCGTTTATTTGCGGCCGGAATTCTTTCGTAGGAATTCCGAAACCTATCATAGGACCTCATAGCAATGTCGCACTAATTATATTAAAAAAAAATTCAGGGAAACCAATTATTAGAAATGGGTGGGGCTGGAGACACGTGTTCAAAGCCCCACTCACGGGAATCGTTTATTTGCGGCCGGAATTCTTTCGTAGGAATTCCGAAACCTATCATAGGAATGTCGCACTAATTATAGGAATAAAAAAAATTCAGGGAAACCAATTATTAGCCATGGGTGGTGCTGGAGACACGTGTTCCTAGCCGCACCCACGGGAATCGTTTATTTGCTGCCAGAATTCTTTCGTAGGAATTCCGAAACCTATCATAGGAATTCATAGGAAAGACGTACTAATTATAGGAATAAAAAAAATTCAGGAAAACCAATTATTAGCCATGGGTGGGGCTGGAGACACGTGTTCTCAGCCCCACCCACGGGAATCGTTTATTTGCGGCCGGAATTCTTTCGTAGGAATTCCGAAAATTATCATAGGAATTCATAGGAAAGACGGGCTAATTATAGGAATAAAAAAAATTCAGGGAAACCAATTATTAGCCATAGGTGGGGCTGGAGACACGTGTTCTCAGCCCCACCCACGGGAATCGTTTATTTGCGGCCGGAATTCTTTCGTAGGAATTCCGAAACCTATCATAGGAATGTCGCACTAATTATAGGAATAAAAAAAATTCAGGGAAACCAATTATTAGCCATGGGTGGGGCTGGAGACACGTGTTCCTAGCCGCACCCACGGGAATCGTTTATTTGCGGCCAGAATTCTTTCGTAGGAATTCCGAAACCTATCATAGGAATTCATAGGAAAGACGTACTAATTATATTAAAAAAAAATTCAGGGAAACCAATTATTAGAAATGGGTGGGGCTGGAGACACGTGTTCAAAGCCCCACTCACGGGAATCGTTTATTTGCGGCCGGAATTCTTTCGTAGGAATTCCGAAAATTATCATAGGAATTCATAGGAAAGACGTACTAATTATAGGAATAAAAAAAATTCAGGAAAACCAATTATTAGCCATGGGTGGGGCTGGAGACACGTGTTCTCAGCCCCACCCTCGGGAATCGTTTATTTGCGGCCGGAATTCTTTCGTAGGAATTCCGAAAATTATCATAGGAATTCATAGGAAAGACGGGCTAATTATAGGAATAAAAAAAATTCAGGGAAACCAATTATTAGCCATAGGTGGGGCTGGAGACACGTGTTCTCAGCCCCACCCACGGGAATCGTTTATTTGCGGCCGGAATTCTTTCGTAGGAATTCCGAAACCTATCATAGGAATGTCGCACTAATTATAGGAATAAAAAAAATTCAGGGAAACCAATTATTAGCCATGGGTGGGGCTGGAGACACGTGTTCCTAGCCGCACCCACGGGAATCGTTTATTTGCGGCCAGAATTCTTTTGTAGGAATTCCGAAACCTATCATAGGAATTCATAGGAAAGACGTACTAATTATAGGAATAAAAAAAATTCAGGAAAACCAATTATTAGCCATGGGTGGGGCTGGAGACACGTGTTCTCAGCCCCACCCACGGGAATCGTTTATTTGCGGCCGGAATTCTTTCGTAGGAATTCCGAAACCTATCATAGGAATTCATAGGAAAGACGTACTAATTATAGGAATAAAAAAAATTCAGGAAAACCAATTATTAGCCTCAAAAACATAATTATTACCTCAGTCCATTCTGAGTAAGATCAATATATTTTATAAACACGTAGTTTTTATCAAAAAATTTAATAATACGAAAAATATATTTTATATATACGTATTCATCAATTTCATCAAACTGTATAAGACTACATAAAATATTTATAACATAGTATATAAACATTAAAATGAACAATGAATACTACATACATCGCAGGTACCATTTAAACGCAACAATTGATATTTTTTTTCTTTTTTCAGTGTGAAAAAATTTAATATATCATCACACTACACATTATACCTACCTATAAGCTAGGTTCAAGTTTATTGCTTCATTAAAATGTCGACAATTTACATACTTACTATAGACATTACAATAATTCATTCGTGGAGTTTGAGTTTATTTTCTAACATCCTGTGTATGAAATTTTCTCCTGACTCCTGAGCATTTGTCACGTCGTTGTCCGAATTCAATTCAGTAGTGATTTTTTGGTACACTTTGTGTGTGCGTCTTAGATTAGTGTACAATAAAAAGTTCGAAATGACTTTCTTATAATTCATCTTTTTAATGTTAAGCAATTGAGAAAACCTTTCAAGACCGTGTTAGCAATAATGGTAATAGATTATATTTCTTTGGTATAATTTTGTGCAAATCAGCTAACCAAGTAATGATATCACGTATATAATATTGAAAATGTATTTAAAAAAGTAATTATCACACACGTACAGATTAGTGACTCATGTATTAAAACATTTATTTGTTTAAAATGTATTATTCATAATTTATATTATAAATTAATAATTACAAAGACCCATCTTTGATGATAAAAGTCTATAAATATTTTATATTTTGTTTTGCTCTCTTGGTCTATAAAAATAATATTATTTAAGATGAGCCGAGTGGGACCAACGGAATGAAAAAAACATTGAACATTGAAAATATTGTACAATATAAAGGTTTATAAAGTATAAAATAATTCCTCAACAAAAGAATGCTGTAGAACCACAGTCCCGCTGACTATCTTCGTGACTTCATCTATAGACTCTAATATAATTAAATAGCGGTGAGAACGTAGGAAAAATGTATAAAAAAAGTCACCACAATAATATATAATATTATATTATATGCACCAATATAGGTACCGACAACTATGCACTCATCTTCCAGTTGAATCCTTAATAATACATCCAAAGCGTTTAAAAGTGAATGTATTCAGTTGAGAAAAAAAACTGACGCAAAATACTATACATATGTGACCCGAAAACTAAATGTAAACCGATCGGTCGAAGGTTATTAATTACTTATAGTTATAAATATGATTATTTAACGAGATAATGAAAGTTGTTGAATAGCCGAGTGACATCGTAGATCCCATGTTTAAGTGTAAAAGTAGTTTGATTTACACACTAATTTTATAACTTACGATAGTATTTCAGAATTTGTTTTTCATGATCCTAAGTATATTTATGTGCTTAAGAAAATTGTGTGATTTAAAATTCTGGTATCTGGTTATTGTATACATATTATAAGTTAAAATTATTAAGTTCACGACTCGCGTTGTATTACCTACCGTATAAACAAATTTTTACTAAATTTACTTTAATATTTTTGTCTACTATAAAAAAAAACTAGGAAGTATATCAAAACAATAATCACACCTGTGTAATAAACACAAAAAAACATTTAAGGTTACAGTAAATAAATTATTTATTCGTTATAATTATATATGAATAATACACTATATATTTGAGTTAACTTGTAAAATGAATGTAGGTACCAGGTAAGCTCATACTTGGGTGTAAGAACACAAACGAAAATAAAACATATTACTCAATACAATAGAATACGTAGGTATTAGCCAACCAACATTCCTTATGGATTACATAACAATCTTTCCGAGACGTCCATAGACTAAAAAATGCCCACAATATATGGATACACAACATGAATACACGCACATGTGCAATTCACGTAACAAAAGTGAACAATGAATTCTGACGTTACGTAATAATAAATGAGTGGGGATACAACAATCGCTAACTTATATAAACGCCACACACAGACAATAGACTCAGTACACGGCAGATCAACACAGATGACCACGTCGACGGCGCCTGCAGCAAAACCACACAACACCGACCAGTTTTTTTCCGACAAGAAAGAATTCCGGCCGCAAATAAACGATTCCCGTGGGTGCGGCTGGGAACACGTGTCTCCAGCCCCACCCATGGCTAATAATTAGTTTCCCTGAATTATTTTTATTCCTATAATTAGTGCGTCATTCCTATGAGTTTCTTTGATAGGTTTCGGAATTCCTACGAAAGAATTCCGGCTGCAAATAAACGATTCCCGTGGGTGGGGCTGGGAACACGTGTCTCCAGCCCCACCCATGGCTAATAATTGGTTTCCCTGAATTATTTTTATTCCTATAATTAGCACGTCATTCCTATGAATTCCTATGATAGGTTTCGGAATTCCTACGAAAGAATTCCGGCCGCAAATAAACGATTCCCGTGGGTGGGGCTGGGAACACGTGTCTCTAACCCTTACCCATGGCTAATAATTGGTTTCCCTGAATTTTTTTATTCCTATAATTAGTTTGACATTCCTATGAGTTCCTATGATAGGTTTCGGAATTCCTACGAAAGAATTCCGGCCGCAAATAAACGATTCCCGTGGGTGGGGCTGAGAACACGTGTCTCCAGCCCCACCTATGGCTAATAATTGGTTTCCCTGAATTTTTTTTATTCCTATAATTAGCCCGTCTTTCCTATGAATTCCTATGATAATTTTCGGAATTCCTACGAAAGAATTCCGGCCGCAAATAAACGATTCCCGTGGGTGGGGCTGAGAACACGTGTCTCCAGCCCCACCCATGGCTAATAATTAAAAATTAATTCTCAACGGTCATAAATAATCCATACACAGATAATGTCTTACCATAAATTTTCATAAATAGCCCGTTTCACTCAAAGTATACAGGCTCTTCAGGATGTCGATTTTAAATTTTAGATAATTTGAAATCATTATAGTCATTAGAATTTAGAATTTAACATTTTTAATTTAATACTTAAAATTATAACTTATAAGTTATAAGTATTTCAACTTTTAAGATTAGATGAGTGGAGCAGCGGACTCCATTTTGCGAGGTACTCCTGTGCAGCTGTGCCACTCCTCTCTGAATACTATCTTAATCAAAACTGAAAATGCTTAATACTTACTCATTTTGAAAGTATATTCTATAAACTATGTTTTAGTCGTCGAGTTTGGATAATCTATGGGTAATCTGTGGGTGTGGACGACTGTAATTATACGATTTAGGTATAAATAATAGTACTTTTAGTATATATACATACATAGTTCTTGGCTTTTATCCAGTCGATTTTACTCAATGTATATTTATTTTATTCTTTGTCGACGTATGCATTCTGTATATTTTGTTTAAAACCACGCCTAGTCGTTTTTGTATTTTTCTTATCGTTAATGACTATATTTTACTTATATATAGAATGACAATTCCTCTGTTTATTGTCATCATATTTTCCTGTGATATATGTCTTATACTTCCAAGCTAAGTGCTACTAATGGGGTAATGTGGTAATGTGGTAATGTAGCTCCTTATCCACGCAGCCTCTTACTGTTTTTTTTTTTTTTATTATTCTTATCTCGTATTCATTTTCAACACGATAATAAATAATTATATTTAAAACAATATTATGAATTAAATGCAAACATCATCTGGTTTACTATTACTATTAAGTTTAATCGTATGCCATCGCCATCGTACATTCGTACCTCACTATATTATGGGTCATTAGTTTGGAATGTAGACATCACATGAACCACGAGGGAAAAGCGTTATAGCCTATAGGTCTTATCTCGAGTTACTAATATACTGCAAGTTACTAAACTAATAATTTAACAAATATATTTTTTATATCGTATAGCGATTGAATGTCATAAACATGAGTACACGACCTTCATATATATTATAAGTTATGTA